>PVIR01018922.1:0-32704 GCA_004026965.1 Petromus typicus | reverse complement strand
TTTTTTTTTTTTTTTTTAAACAGGGTCTCGTGTTGTAGTTCAGGCTGGCCCTGAGCTCAGCCTCAAATTCACATCACAGCAATCCTCCTGCCTCTGCCTCTTGAGTACTGGGATTACAGGCGTGAGCCACCACACTCAGCACTGTGGTATGTGGCACTGGTTGCTGCTGGGCGTGAGTCTCCATGCCCAGTATGGTAACCGGGGATCGAACCCTGGTCCTTGTGCTTGCAAGACAGGCACCGGAACCACTGAGCTAAATCCCCAGCCCCTCATGATATATTTTTAATGTACCAAAAAACAAATGTGCTTTCCATCTAGATTCAATAAATGTTAATAAATGTTTATATTTTGCTCTAATCATTTCAGTAATTTTGTTAGCTCTTAAAGACTAAGCCATCCAGTTCCAGATATCTCCACTCTCCTGGTCCATATCATCAGAGATAATTTCATTCTACGTAAGTTTAATGTTATAAGTTGTCTTTAACTTTTTAAACATTGTACAATCTTGTGTAAGTAGATTAATATTGCAGGAAACCATACACCATACTACATGTTTCTTTCTTCCCATACAAAGATGTAACTATGAAGAGATGACTTTTTGTCAACTTCTCTCATGTTCCTCTCTTCAGAAAAAGGAAAAAAATGTTCGATCACTTAAGGTTGAGGACCTAGACTTACATATTTCTGCATGTTCTCCTTTTTATTCTTTAGGACTTTTCCCAAAGTGTTCTTTTCTGATTGCTCTTGGCACTGTGGGGAGGCTAAGCAAAGGCAACTGAAGATGAACCTCACAGCTGTCTGCACTGTCTATGGCTGATTATGTGCTTCTGCCTCATCCTTGGATTCGTGCTTTGCAAACCAATACTGTAATGTCATGAGGGCATTTTATTCAAACCAGATTGTTACAATATAAAGAGTAGGACTTTGGTGTTTATGGCCTGATAACTATATGCTTTTTATTTAGTTCAATACTCAAATAAGAAAATAATTTCCATTTATTACTTTTGAAAATCCAACACCAATGTAAGTGTATATTTCTACCCACACTTTATGATACTTTCAAATTCCAACATTCTTGTTTCAGAACAAAAGCACAATTACTGTGAACTAATAACAGGTAAGTGCTTTACAGAGATCTTCACTGAAATAGTCATTACTCAGTTCCCTAAATGTTCACATCATACAATTTTGTGACATTTTTATAAGTAACATACATGTATGTTAGTTGTTTTTAGTGAGAAACCTCAGATCTGCAAGTTTCACCTTTACAATTGTTATGATATTTGTATTATATTCATATATTTATGTATTTTACCACTTAAGGTGTGAAGTGATATTATGCTATCGTAACTATGGCTATGGCTTATCTCCCTGTGTTTCCTAGGGAGAGTTGATATTATGTCCTATTTTCACCAGGTACTTCAGTTTTCTCTTTTTTGTGTTATTTTGAAGCTCTGAGTGATTTGTTTTCCTTTTAAATTTGACTGTCAGAATTTATAAAATCTGGATGCAAGTCATTTATCACTTGTAGTGGTTACATTATCTCTTTGATCTAAGAGTCACCTTTTATCCTTGCTCGTGGAATCAAATTCATCATTGCTTTTGAGAATTGCAACTTATTTATGTTTTCTGGATACAAGTCATTTTAGGTCATATTCATTTTCATTTTTTCTTCCACCTTGAGGCTCGATTCTTCACTACTTTTTTTGTTTTGATTTATTATATAATTAACTGATTTCCAACTGATAAATACAAAAATGTGCTTCTGTCACTTACTTGTAAGTAATGAGTCCATTTGTTAATATCTACTTTCTTTTAAAATTTTATTTTTTTTTTCTTTTTGGTTATCCTATGCTGTGATGTACTTATGCTTTATCTCTGTATTCATTTTGCAAGAGTTTCATCATCATCTTTTAAATCTGCATTTAATATATTAATCAAATTGGGAAGATTACCTATTTTTTTCTTTATACATTGCTTATACACATTTCTCTAGCTTTTCTTCTTGAGGTTATATATAGAATTTTTAACACAAGCCATGTGTCTCCTGAGTTTAACTGGGCATATCCTGTCTTTCATTATTGCTTTGAGTATGAATCTATGGAACTACCTTTCCATTTCTCATTTAACTTTTTAATTTTTCCCAAGTATGTTGTCAAGTTCATCTACTAGCATGTTTATTTCAACTAGAATTTTTACTTTTATTATATTTGTGTATTTTCATTCTTTGCTGAATAACTATATCTTCTCTATTTTAACCCATATGCTAATTATTGCTCTAAAACAGAATATATCTGATAATATCATTACCTGGATCACCTGTGAATTTATTTATATTGTCAATTTTCTGGTTTTTCCTATTTCATGCATCATCTTCTATGATATTTTCTTAAAGAGTGTAAGTCAAAACAAGATTAATAAGGCTGTCTTGTTTGGGAGCCTGAGCTCCTGTTTTTGATCTTACATGAGAATGAGGTCAGCAGTTCTGTTCAGGGTCTCAGCTGTACCAATGGCAGAAGCAGTTGTCTGCTGCTTATTTTATACACAACCAACTTGATAAATCTGCTACATAATAGTAAAGCAAACACATACAATATATAAAAACTAGGCTACAGAACATTCTGAGAATGAGAAAACTATGTGCTTTCCCTAAAATTTGGGTCACATTTCTTCAGAGTTAAATGGATCTAGATTAATCAAGGTCCCACCTAGTTGTTCAGTGTTATTACTACTATCCTAGTGTACTTCTTATAGGCAAACCTATTATTGCCTGTAAATAATTTTAGCCTAATATTAAGAGGAGGAATATTAACATGGAATTGGGAGAACAATTTGAAATTGTTCATAATAATCAACTGGTATAACCTGTAAGAGATGAACCTATTTTTATGGAGGTAATATGAGAAGGCTGGTCATATTTATTGCTCAGTGAATCACACAACAAAGACACTTGGCCATTCAAATTATTTGTCTTTTTTTCTGGTTCCACATCAAAGAGCTGTTTGTGGAGTAGAGACAAAAAAAATGAGAAATAAAATTGGAAACCACAGATTTTTAAAGTTCTTTTCCAGATTACTTGACTATATTTAACCTAAGTAGCTTTTGTACAACTGTGCCTCAAACTATATAATGGTTATTTAACAGCAGTAAAGTTTAGAGTATTTATATTCTTACAGCCTAGAAGAACTACTTTAGATGCTCAAAATATCTGTTGAATTAGAATTGGTAGACATAGAGTAGTGAATGCTCACCACCAAGGTCTGAGACTATATTAATTCTGGAACAAAAATCAAAATATTTAAAAATACCTGTCTTATTTACAGGTCTCTAGAGGAACAGATTAAATAAAATTGATTATCATACATCAGATAAGAAGGGGATTTATTAAATTGGCCTGTGAGGCTAGGAGCTGTCCACCTGCATGCTGAGAACACAGCATGCCCGACTGCTTATCCCAGCCAGCTGGAAGCCTCAGCCCACGAGGGAACAAGAGCGCAGCACCGTCTGCAGGCGAAGGCATCACTAGTGTGACGCCTTATTGAAGAGCTATGGAAACTGGCATCTGATGTACACAGGCGACGGCAGTAGCAAAGGAAGCACCTGCTCAAGCAGCGTGAAGGTCCGAAGTGCAGACTGATTTGTCCTTCTTCTGGCTTTGGTTCCATTTGGGCTGCCGGTTGGTATAGCAGTGTTACCAACAACCCAGCAGGCATTTCTTCCTTGGTTCAGTAGCCTGATGCTGACAATCTCTGCAAAGGTCCCTGGGCACACTTGAGTGCACCTTAATAACCCCTTCGTTGTCTATTATCCAATCAAATTGACAGCTAAGATGGAGTATCGCACCACCAAATCGCAGTTTCTGGGGCTGCCTTATCTTCGTCAGTCCTGTTAGTCAATGGCGAGATATCGAAGCAGCATATTCTCTGGTGAAACTCTAGAATTCAGTAGTGAACAAAAACCATACTATTCCCAAGTGCTGCTAAAGTCAAAATTTATTAAGTAAAAAGAAGACATTTTATTGTATTTATCCCGAAAACATTTGGCATTACGAACTGCTGATATATTTTAGATCAAAAAGTCTCCCCCAAAGTTGCATGTGTTTGGAGAACCCTGTGCCCATTAGCGGATTCCTTCACGGTACAGTTCACGAAGCTAAACGAGCCTTTAAGAGGGGGAGGTGGGTTGGAGCTGAGTCCCTGAAGGCATGAGTTGGACACATGTGCTCTTCCCTTGTTCTGGGCTCTTCCCATGTGTCTCTCTGCGCCCAGACTCCCATGTTAAGCACCCTTTTCCTCAGGACCCTATGCCAACCTGTTTGTTCCGCAGACCTAGCTGACCGTGGACTGAAACCGTCAGCCAAACAAAACCTCTCCTCTAAACCGCAAGCGGTGGGAATTATATTCTAAAAAGAGAAAGTACTCAGACACCTTTCACAGGAAGTGCGGACAACATGACATCATTTGGAGCCTTCTTCTGGCAGCATGGCGGCACAGGTGCAGTGGCCAGAGCTGTGCTGAGAGCACAGATGCCACCAGGGGAGGAGCACAGTGAAGCACTCTTTTCTATGACCTTCTATTTAGATTTTTATAATTTTGCTACAAAAGCCAAATCAATAGCTTCTGTATTTTCATGAATACAGAAATCTACATATCACACTCACCAAGATTTCAAAGTATTTGCTTTCTGACAGTATACATTGTTAGGAAATATCTTTTCTTTGGTTAGAGATTCTTTATTGACTAGGTCCTGAGGGCATATGCAGAAGGGAAGTCTGGTTTAAAGCAGCCAAGTCTGGCTGGAGGAGTAGCTGTGTGAAAAAAAAAAAAAAAAATATATATATATATATATATATAATCTTGAATTATTATCTTAATTCTTATATTATGTTGTAATGTCTAGATTTTAAATTTCAAGGCTCAGTTTCAGTATAAACTGTGACTATTCCTTCACATTGCCTTAGGCTTTAAGTTGAAAAACACAAATACATTTTGTATGTGTAGGTGTCACTTTGAGGTTGAGCAATGGTTACTGGAGAGCAGATATTTTCAGTATGTAAGCAGAATTTCTGAAGGACCATTTTGTTCTCAGAGTCAGTGCTTTTGAAGAAACCATGACCTTGGTCTCTTTTTGCCCTTTAATGTAGCTGTTTATCAGATCTCTTCTTTTTCTAGCCCCAAGAAGAACCCTCCATGACCAGGAGTGGATTCAGATGAGCAATGAGTCTGCCAGAGACCAGAGAAACACAAAGAGCTGCTGTCAGATGTTTAACAACATTTCAGTGATAGTTCTTTAATTACTGTCAATATTTGGAAGGGTTAAAAAATTTTTACTTGCATTACATAACATGTTAAAATTACAAACAATTACCCATGAGCTTGTGTAGATGCACTCTACAGATTAGTATCATATTATTAATATTGGGTAAATTATTCTATGAATCAGAATAGTTTTACTCATAAGACAGTCACTATTTTGGTCACATTAAAATATTGAGAAACTACAAGTAGTACTAATAATGAAAATGGAAGAAAAAAAAAGAAACACCATAGAAATTTCATTCCATGTAAAAATAAACTGCTTCCTTTTTTCCTCAAATTTTGCTGAGCTTAAGGTGTTGTTATAGGAGCACTATGACCAGGGTGGACAGAGCTGGTGATGTATTTACTGATTTTTATGAGGGGATATATGGAGGAAGGAAATTGATTATTTTTAAGATACTAGTTCACATAATTTTAGAACTTTAAAAATTGATTTGTAGTTAAAAATGTCAAGCTACCAATTAGATAATTAATCCATGAAGTAGAAAGCTGTTGTGGAAAAAACATTATCATCATTATTGATAATATTGCATCACTAATATTTATCTAACTAATATAAATATTTGATTATAGCAGTCACATAAACTCCGCAGCTTAGGGATTGACATTAATCATGAAAAAATACAGTTTAGTTCTGGTTATAGGAACTGATTGCTGAAATAGCTGAAATATTTAAACTGATCACAAATCTAGTCCATTACACAACAGATATCAGTTCTGTGAAATGTCCAGACCATTCTGAAACCTCTGTGGCTTCACATTTGTTTCTCTTTCAATATCTCCAAAGTGCTCAACTCTACAAACCTTTGGAAATGGCAAGGCGGTGCTAGAAGTCACAAAATTCCTGCCTCACTAAAGAGAAGGACAACTTTTGCCTGCAGGTAATATTAAAATTGTTGTCTGGAATGTAGCTGAAAGTGATAAAACTACCCTCCAAACGTCCAGGGAAAAAAAGAGGATGGACGTAATAAACACAAAACAGAGCACTAGCAAAATCAGTAGCAAATTTTAAAATGAAAATGTAGCAAGACACAACTTCAAAAATTTTTACTATATAGAAAATGCCTTAGATAAATTGAAGCATTTGAAACCGATGGACGCTTGTCTCTCCTGGGAAAGCATTCTGATTTTCCAGGAAAGAAATCACAGAATGTTTGGCATATCCCATCAGTGTTCCCTGTTTTGAAAGCATTAGTAGAGAATGCAAAGGCCAGACCACAGAGTACATGGAACATGTCACAGCTTTTTCCCTCCATCTACCATGGATACATATATTTAGCAGATTGAATGGACTCAAAGTAAAATACAAGATTGACTCATGCTATTTTTTTTCTGCTGAGTCACAGTCTTAAAAGGGATAAGGATTTACACCAGCACAGAACAGTACTTGTTAGACTGGAGGATGTAAGCTAATATCTTCTCTGCTGGATAGTGCAGTTTCACAGTTTTAACTGAAATATTGTGTTTTCAGCAAAAGATAAACATAATTGTTTTGGTCATATGCGTGAAGAGTTTTCAACAGCACACTATCTGACCTAAAATTTTCATATCTTACTTTTTGTTACCAGAAAAATAGCATAGTAAGTACAAAATGCACATACCTGAAAGCTTGTTCAATTGGAAAAAATGGAGACCATATAAATAGAGATCATGAAAAATAATCTCTCTCTCTCCCTCTCTTATTCCCCAACCACAATTGAGATCAAACTCAGGTCCTTCAGCTTGGCAGGCAGGTGCAGCACCACAGAGCTATGTCCCTAACCTCCATGATAATAATGTCATGTTGCTTTTATTTCATGATCATTATTATCTTTAATTCTAGATACAATGTGATACAGTAAGTGAGGAGCAGTTTGCTAAATGTCCAGAAAAGTCATATTTATTTTGTTCTGGGTACCACTCTTGTTATCTGTAACCCTAAAATTAAGTTTTGGTTCTATATGAATGGTCCATCATATATATTTACTGTTTGTGCTGATTTTACTAATCATTAGTTTTCTTAATCCTTTTGTATACATGATAAAGATATGGAACTTGAATATTACATATCATGTAACATTGAACTGAAACTTTTCATTACTTTTTTTTAAAGTAATTTTTTGAGACAGGGTCTTGCTTTGTAGTTCAGGCTGGTCTTGAACTTAGCCTTGAACTCAGCAATCCTCCTGCCTCTGCCTCCCAAGTTCTGGGATTACAGTCATGATCTACCATGCCCAGCACTGCAGTATGTCATACTGATTGCTGGTGGGCATGAGTCACTATGTCTGGCATTGTTGTATGTGGTTATCAGATTGAACTTGGGACCTTGCACTTGCAAAGCAGGCTCTGGAACCCCTGAGCTAAATCCCCAGACAGAAACTTTTCTTTCTGATTTTCCCAATAAACTAGAAATTCACAAGGTATAGAAATGTTTTTAATACTATTTCCCAGTGATAGCATACATGTAGTTATCATAATAAATACATGTTGAATTAGATAAATAACAGTCCCTTGGAGACTTGTTTGCATTTAAATGATAATCCCATTTCAGGGATAAAAATTCCTGTACACATGGTCAATTCCTCACACAAAACTTACCTGATATGAGCATTATGTGTTCACTGAAACTCTGATGTATGAAAATTGTGACTCACATATGTGAGAACTGCATGATAACCTCAAATATAGATGAAGTTAGTGCCTAATTCTGAGTTAATCGATGTATCTGTCTAAATATAATAAATTGAGTTTGGCATTGTCTTTTATGACATTAGTAACATTTATAGGAACATAAATTGCCACAAATAATTGAATAAGACAAGATTTACATAGGCTTCATTAAAATTGCAAAATTTGGCAATTTATCTTGGTAATTTAGCAGTAATTGCTTGTACATTTTTATTGGTGAGGCCATACATCACTCTATCAAATTTTGTTCTTAATGTTTAACTTGTACTTGCACCTTATTAAAACAGAAAATGTGACTCTTAGAAGATTTTTTCTTTCTTTGAAAATACATGTGAAAGACTAGTTTAATTTTAAATCAAAGAATGTTTTGCTTTGCCTTTCTTATCTGTTGGTATTTTAATAATGCTGACATCATATTTGTAACAACATAGGAGTCATTGAAAAAATATGTCTTGTTTCACTGGGGAAAGCAGACAAAACACAACAAAATTAAAATGTAAGAAACATGAGAAAAAAAAAACAGTTGAATCATTTCAGAACAGCTGCCACCGAAGGTTGAATAGAGAAAGCTCCCTCAGAGGGAGATTTAGACTGTTCATTTCAACTCTTCTTTTACTTTATTTATATATTTTTCAACAACAGATGGATTAGGACTGGCTGTGTCCCTGTGCATGAATGTTTTATACAAGTGTGTGATGCTCATTTTGGCTAGGTACATCTGAGCCTGCCAGGTGTTCTTTAAAGTGACTTTTAAGATTGACTTTTAAGTTCATGTTCATACCTATAATCGGAATCTGCAGTTATGAAAGGAAAAAATCACATCCCTTGAAATTCAGTCTTGTCCTTGAACTTACTGTCTGAGACTAGCAGTTACCAGAAAGTTAGGATGTCAGGCCTTGCTTTTTTTCTTAAGAATTTAAAGTATTAATGCTGGAAAGAGAACCAGTGTCACTTCTTGATAAAAATGAAGCTACTGGGAAAATATCTAGTGTTTCTATTCTTCTAATTATACATTTTATAGTAAGGAATGTGGCAACAATCTGATTTTCTTTTTGTTTTGAGGTACCGGGTTTGAGGCCAGAGCTTTTGCACTGAGGTGTACATCAGTGCTCCTTTTCATTTTTGAATTTGAGACAGGGTCTCCTTAAATCTCTTAAGTTTCCCAGACTAGAATTTGAACTTCAGATTGTCCTACTTCAGCCTTCCAGAGAGTAGAAAATACAGAATTGTACCAACACTTAGCAAAATTTGATACTTTCAAAGCAGATATATTTTTGAAGTGATTCTCATCTGAATAGCTTTTATACTATTGAATTTGTTATTTTGGAGGTTGATAGTTTGTTGCTGATGTTCATTATGTTTTTTTTTTTCTTTATAGAATTAATACATAATTTCTTTCAAATCAGTGTCTTTCTCCTATCTTTGGAAACTCTTTGTTCTATCCAAAAAAAGATGAAGAAAGCCCTATTCTCTTGACTTTCAGAACTTAGTTTGCAAAATTTATGAGTATGAAATTCCCTTCTCTTGAATGCAGCTAGGACTTGGGATTTCCTTTTAAGCAAGAGAACACAGCAGAGGTAGCGGTGTGCATGTGCCTTGACTCTGTCCCTTTGCATGGCATTCCTTGAACTGTGTTTTATTACCTAAAACTTCATGTTAGCCAATTGGAGAGACCCATTCCCTGGCTAACCTCAAGTGGTTGCATGTTGAAGAAGTGTTAGTAGTCTCCATTCATAGTAAAAAGATGAGAACTTCAATATAGCTCAGTGATAAAGGCATTTATCTACCATGCTCAAGGCCTTGAGTTCAATTCTTGGCACTGCCAAAAAAAAAAAATGTCTGGAACTTCAGTCAATATAATCAAAAGAAAATTACTCTTAATAACAACCTAGCATACTTAAAAGCAGATTTTTCTTCAGACTGATGATGAAATGATAGCTTGAATGTTACCTTGATTACAGCCTTATAAGATCTGAGGCAAGATTCAACTAAGTTTTGTCCAGGATTCTGAACAATCAATCTGTAAATTAAAAAGTTTGTGTTTCATTATTCCATTCAATCTCTCAGTTATTTCTTCAGTGGCCATAGAAAACTAATAAAGATTTTTATAACCTCATTTCATTGTGCATGGCACAAATAATCTCAGGTGCACTTTCCCAGATGATGTTAAAAATTATTTTGCTAGTTTCCACAATTACTTGACATTTTTGATTGGGATCATATTAAAGACACACATTATTTTTGCATAAATATTTAGTTTTTTCTTAACCTCTACATTGTATTTTTTGACCTGTATGATTTTTTGAGATTAAAAATATATTTTGTCATTGAGATGGATGAATATGTTTTTAAATTAATATGTTGAAATTATTTGTCAAAAGCACATTAACAATTCATTTGGTTCTTACATAATGAGCCCAGAAAGTCACATTATATCATTTTCAAAACTCAGTGTGTATTAATTATATAGGATAATAGGTTTTATTATAGAATTTTCTTGCGTGCACGTAAGATACCTTGGTCATATCCAGACCCCATTACCTTTCTCTTCTTTTCCTTTCTCTTTCCCTATCCTTCTTGTTTTCTCCAACAGAGTCTGAATAATTTAAGTATTTTCTAGAATGTGGTATTAACTGATTTTGAATGATGGAATACTATGATGAGTAACTTAAAATTAAAGGAGTATAGCTAAAACATGAAGAAAAACAATTATGTCAGCATTATCTGTAATGGCCCTGGGAAGAATATATATGAGAAACATGGATGAAAAATACAATGCTTTCACTCAGTACAATTATGTGTGGTAATAGAAGCAAAGAGAAATGGTTATGGCCAAAAAACAGCAGCCCAGAAATGCACATCAGACATTTCTTTTCTTATAGAACTCTTAGTTAAACTCTTCCACTGTAAACTGCAATAGTGTTTTATTTGGGGAAGAAAGGGATGATGACTGGGAAAGGGAAAGCTCTGAGTGCGGTTACATGAATATGTGCTTTCCGATATCATGTAGAGCTGCACATTTATATTTAATGGCCCTATTATGTATGTTATGCTAAATAATAAAAATTATAATACTAAACAAAGTGTATCAAAGTTGATGTAGTGTAGAAACCTTTGCTCTGAAATGGATTGAGGTATTACACAGATGAGGAAATTGAAAACCAAAACTAAATAAATTTTTTATGTAATGATCAATATAATATAGTTATTATTTAATACTAATCATATCAGTGTCATTTAGATGGAAAGCAGTAATATGACTTTTGTACTAATCAAAAACAAAAGAGTTACAATCAGACCCATGGAGCTTTGTGAATTTAGGAATAGATAGTATTTTGTGAGTTTCATTTTCTTCTTTTCATAAATTTTGCATACACGTACACACAATATTGGACAATGTTTTTTCTGAACCTAAAATCACAGAGTGCATGCAAGAAACATTTTATCATCCAATCATTAATTCAAAAACATTTTGTAGTTGTTTTTTATTTGCTGTAATTTCTCTGTATTTGTTTTAGAGTAGGTTTAAGTTGTCTCTGAATAACTGTGTCATTGCAATCACAATTCTGTTGTTCTACATTTAACTGAGAGATTTCTAGACCCAACTTAATTTGGTCTGAGTCTAAGATCTAATGCTTATCTAGACATGTGATCTCAAGAAAATTGTATAGCCTCCTAGTGCCTTGATTTCTTCATGTACAAAATAAGAATAATGCTCAAAATGACCTCATCTGTTTGGGACAGAGTTTGAAATAGTTATATATTTATTATATTTAAAGATTTGTCTGTTGCATATAAAGTACTATTTGTATCATAAATATTTACAATAATAACATTAAACCTGCTACCTTTTCTTATTAATACTGACTAGAAATGACTTAATCACTTTATAGGACTTCAGAATTCTTTATGAGCCACAGTCTCTGCTGTAGTCTCATCTAAAAATTTATCATTTCTCTTTATCTGATAAGAACATGGAAAGGTAAACTACTCATATATATCTCTCAGTCACATGTGTGTCTAACTCATCATTTGGTGCTCAATATGGAGAATAAGTTTTTAATAAAAGCAAAATTAAAGTCATCTTTTTTTAAAAAAAACCTAAATTTAAAAGCCATCAAATCTTTTTTTTCACAAAGCCATGCAGAAACACAACAGACGTATGGATGACTATGTCCCAACAGTTTCCAATGAGACTATCTAAAAACTTTCTGAAAGCCCAGGTTTGTTCAATAACCATCCATACATCAATGGTCTGGTCCTTGATCCAAGGTGGTTCAAAATGGTGAACCTTGGTGGTTCCAAGGTTGATCCAAGGTGCACAAAATGGCTAGTTCGTCTCCTTCCTATATTTTCATGTGCAGTCTGTCTATATGGCTTTTGAATCTGTCAAAGGAAGACACCACCACTAGGCATGTAAAACTGAGCACTAAATTTATTGCTTAGCTAAGTAAGGGAGAACTATTCTAACAAGACTAGGAAAAGAAATTTTAATGGAATGGATCTTTAACCAATAGTAAGGGATTAAAATTTCTTCTAAAATTGTGGCTTAGATAGAAACAATATGTTCTAGTGTTGTGTAGAACACTGTGGTGACTACAATGCACAATATGCCACTTTAACAATATGTTCTAGTGTTGTGTAGAACACCATGATGACTACAACGCACACCTGTTATGAAGGACAACAATATTCATAGTAGGCAAATCTTCGAACCTTTACCTGTCCATCAACAGATGAACTGGTAAAGAACATATGGTCTCTACACAGTGAAGTACTATTCTGTTATAAAGAAAGATAAACGTGCAGGGAAATAGATGCACATTGAAAATAAAATATTAAGTAAAATCCATCATGCACACAAGCTTAATATTGTATTTTTTTTTAGTGTGAGAAACACCATGTATAAATATATTAAAGAGCAAAACAAAAGACAATAGGAAACAGGGAAGTATATCTTTTGCAAATGAGAAGAGGATCAAGAAAGTATATGAGAGAGGAAAAAGAGCAGAGGTGGATCCGAAAATCCTTAAAATGTATCTTATACATATAGCAACTACCAGTGAGTGTATTCATTGTGCATCTGAATCAAGTATTAATTAAAAAAACCCTGAAGATTTTGAAGCTTCCAAAGATGATAAGGAGATGGAAATCCTAATTACTCTAATTTTGGTTACATGTCACATGCTTATGTTAAATATCCCATTCCACTATGTAAATATGCACACTTAACCATATCTTAACTAAATATATTGATGGAAGTCCATGAATTTCAGCGTGCACACATGAGGGCCACAATGACAATACAGCAGCTGTTAGCTATCTTTTTTTTAAAAAAAAACTAGATTTCCAAAAATCATTCATCTACTTTGATGATCTGCCCAATGTATGCTAAGTTTATGACTGTTTGCAGTTACAATTGTGGTGTGACTTTTCACAGTCCTTCACTCTCAAAACTGTCTGAGCTTGGAAAAAATGAGAATCAAGATGTGTCATGTACTGGTACTAAACTTCACTGTTGAATATGATCATAGTGTATGTATAAAATACACCGACAAAATTAATTAAAAATAAAATAAAATAAATATTCATTTTATCTCTCTAGTTAATGGTAAAACTCTGATTCATGAACTTTACTCAACTGGAAAAGAGAATCAACTCTACCAACTGAAAAAGAGAATCAATGTTTTATTACATTCCTCATGGCTAGTTGATTGTTTTATATTTATTTTCTGTTCTTGTAACTTTTGTTTTGTTTTGTTTTGTCTTTAGGTTTTTTTAAGGCAGCGTCTCACTTTGTAGTTCAGGTTGGCCCTGAGCTCAGCCTCAAACTCACATCACAGCAATCCTTCTGCCTCTGCTTCCTGAGTGCTGGGATTACAGGTGTGAGCCACCACTCCCGGCACTGTGGTATGTGGTATTGATTGCTGGTGGGTGTGAGTCTCCACATCCAGTATGGTATGTGGTTACCAAAGATCGAATCTGGGCCCTTGTACTTGCAAGACAGGTGCCGGAACCACTGAGCTAAACCCCTGGCCCTCCTTGTAACTTTTGAGCCAGTATCATTCACAAATCACAGCACAATCTTGGCTACATATGTTGCAGAGATTTTTTCTTAACATCATCATGAAATAATATCAACATTGCAAATCTAGTTTTAGAAATTTGCACACATTTTTAAACACATTCACAGATATTGGTAATATCGGTTCTTGGTTTGGATTTTGTACAGCTTTTAAAATAGCTTCAAAACCTTTTGGCAAGGTTTTCATTTGGGAACTAATCTGGACTTGACATCACTTCATAATTTTTGTATTTTCAATAATTAGAAGTTTTGAGAATTAGATTTTTCTGTTGATACAGTACATTTCTCCATAATATACTTGAAAATAGTTTTTAATGATGATGTGAAATGGAAGATCAATTTTAAAATTTTATTTTATGATACTGTCATGGAACATTTTTGAAATAAATCTTTTGTATTTCAACAATGATAGAACTCAGGAGACTCTATTAAAAATGCATCATAGCATATATCTTATAATTTTAATATTAAAAATATGTGGAGGTAAATGTTATAAAAAAGGTAGGAGAAATGCCAGTTAGAGAGTTTAAAAAACTTAACAGTACTGAAAATTAAAAAAAAATAAAAGCTAGTACTAGTATCCAACTATTTACCTTTCAGATGTACTCGATAAATTAAAATGTTAAATCACCATAATGTATGAATACTCACATTTATTACAGCACAATTCATATTAGCTGAATCTTGGAAGTAGACTATATATTTGTCATTACATGATTGGATACAGAAAATGTAGTATTTACACACAAGGAGTAGTACTGTGCCATAAAGAATGATAACCTTGAGTTATTTCTAGGCAAATGGATGCATCTTGAGACCATAGTGTTAAGAGAAATAAAGAAGGCACACAAACTTAAATCTCATATGGTTTCTCTTATACGACGAAACCAAAATACAAACACATATCCAGATAGAAGTTACCAAGTAGGAGTCAGAGAGATAGATCTTTCTCACAGGGGAATGGAATCAGAAGATGAATAGCAGAGGGGAATAGAGAAGGGACAAGGAACGAAAACAGCAGTGAAGATGTGTTACGCATATGCACCAACTCCACACAATGAATGTAAACTTTCTGTATTATGTAAACTTTATGTACTGCATACAGGTACTAATAAAAAGTAAAATTTCTGCCCTTGAAAATATGATTGAAAATAAATTTCATTTTTCATTAAAAAGTGTATTGTACAGTTGTAGAACTGGTTTGGAGGCAAAGCTGGTTTTTCTCTTTACCTTGTAACTTGAAGTGACTTCACCATTGAGCTATGCTAGGATAGTACATTCATAACACCAATCAAAAACAACAGCTGTTACAAAAATGTCAGACCTGGCCATGGAGAACATATTCCAAAGCATAGATATCTCAAGTCTGAGGCTCCCTTCTTATGTGGAATGTGAAAATTCTACTTCCTAAACAAATCTGCACTAGCATGTACTTAAGATTTAGGCATCAATTGAAAAATTGCTCAACAAATAATGAGAAAACTGAACACTTAAAATATTGAAGTGAAAAAGTGTAACTGTGACTATTTTAGATCAGCAATACTTACAGCAGTTAACAAATATAACATTCTCCACCTCGTCACTCATTCCAACCAGACATGACTCAAAACGACAGAAGGAGGCAGAATCTATATTTGAACCTAAAATATATAGCCCAGGAGGACATAACTGTCAAATGTAAGATGACAGATAATTTCTCTTGCTCCAAATGAATGTAGTAATGAGTTTAAATCTGACTGAAATAGGACCATATCCCAAAATAGTTCTAAGATTTGTAGCAAGAATGGGGGCATCAATAGTTTTTTTTATATTTGCTCTGTTAGAGAAAGATTTGGATCCACAATGTTATACTAAAGCATAACTAAATCTCTTTCATTTCCAAAATATAAATTTTATAGTTGTACATTTTGGAGATTTATGCTTTATGTAAGAGACAAAATGATTCTAAAATGAAATTTAAGTAGTCAGTCCAAAATATGTTTTATTACATGTAAAGCATATAAAATACATAAACATATATGCATATCTACATTTATATACATAGCACATACATATATATGTATAAATTTGGTTGTATTTGAAACTTACATTTTCACATGTCTACCAATAGAGTCATCTTCAACTTACAAAGGCCTATTTTGTTAAAATTTATAAGAGAGGCATGGGATGAAAACAGGAACCAGCCAACATGAGAAAGTTATTGTTAGGGTTTCATATAAATCTTTTAAAGGAAAAAGTTAGTTTTAAAAGAAGAAATGACCAATATTATCGAGTGAGCTCCATGAGAGTATTTGTTATATCCAGCTTCATTAGAGTAGTTGTAATATCTGGCTATTTAAATATTTCTTGAGGACTCTGGTGCATTATTCCCTCAGTTTCTTTCTCTGAGGCATTTGGGGGAGTTCTTACATAGCAAGAGTGTAAGTGTCTGTTCTGCTGCATTTCCATAGTGCTTTTGGATCAAGCTGCTTCAGCCTCATCCTTGTCCTATTAATTCTTTATTGACTTATGTCCACTGTTATTAGAATAATTCTTTTTGTATTAAAACTAGTAGATTTGTTATGGAGAACACTACCTTCAGTTATACTTGTTCAATATTAAAAAAAAAAAAACATCGACAGAATGCTTATCCATTTTCTCTGTTCCTTTTCTGATTTTCATTTCTTTTCTTTAGTTCTTCCTTTTAAATTAATTTTTAGTGTCATCTTATTCTTCTTGTTTACTCCATAGAAACAGACCCAAGAAAAATGCTGGAGGTTAGGAAGATGTGAGCTGTCAATTAACTTGTGCATTTTAATTATGTGAATTGCAGCTGCTTGGGAATTTACTCATCTCCAGGTCTCATTGTGTGAGGGCTAACTCATTTGGTGTTTTTTGTCTTTTGTTTTGTTTTGTGTTTCAGAGAAGACGATTTTTGACATGATTGGCAATTAATGATTATCCACTATGAAAAATAAGCAAGCAATAAAGTCCAGTGCATGCTATGTTTATTTTTTGTGTCAAATGGTAAGTATAACTTTAATTCTACAGCATATTGAATTAAATCATTTATACTGAGATTTTAAATAGAGTAGCACCTGTCAACGTTTAATATGTTCACTATAATTAGTCCCGGGAAATGATACTCAATAAAGAATAGAAAAAGTGAATCACATGCTACTTTTCTTAATATATGCTCATGGGGTAACAGTCTTCCACTATGTATCTAATACAGTATGACATTTATGCATTTATTTCTTATTCTAATTAAATGTTGTAATTTCTAGAAAATGTCTGTAATTCTTACTTTTGGGGAGGTGAGAGAGTGTGATTAAGTGAGTTCAGCTCTGTAATTCATTCAGTGGCTTGCATCAGGCATGTTCCTAGTGCTGTGCAGGTGGCAATGCCATGAACAGCTCTGGTCTCACTCCTTTCAGATCGTAAAAGTATTATTATATGGAGCAGCATCATTGACATTTAATTCACTGCCTCTGCTGGTCCTTGTCCAATTCCATGCCATTCACTAAGTATATACCATTCTCTAACTTTGTGCAATTTACAGGAGGTCATTTTCTCTAAGTCTGAGAAGCATAAATTTATTCCATAAGTAACCTTGTAAAAATTTTGTGGGGTTTGATGATTTTAATGAAGACCTGAGACTCCAGGAAAAGGCAAAGGACTTGGACAAGGCAGAATGGGCAGTTTGAGGCTTAGGTGTAAACCAAGCCCCCCTTTTTCCTAGCTCTCCTGAGGAATACGTAGGTAAGGACATTGTTGAAACATATGACTTTAATGACAAGGTGAAATGGATCAAAGGTCTAAATATTACAGCAGAAACACTTAATCTCTTGAATGATAAAATAGGTAGAAGTTTTGGATATAAAGCTGTGGACAAGGACTTTTTGAACAGAGTATCAAATACATGAGAAATATAGTACTATATCAAAAAGCATAATATCAAATTTAAAAGCTCTGCACAGCAAAGGAAAAAATGAATAGCACATTTCTCAGAAGTACACATGACCAAAAAATACATGAAACAGTGTTCAATATGGCACATGTGGGGAAAAGGAACATCCTGCATTGTTGGTGGGATTGTAGGTTGGTGCAATTAACAATGAAGTCAGTATGGGGATTCCTCAAAGAACTAAAACTAGAAATATCACTTCATTGAGGTAGTCCCTTTGTAGGTCTCCTCCCAAAAGAGCTAAAGACATCACATTACAGTGAGACAAGCACATCCATGTTTATAGCAACACAATGCATAGTGGCTAGATCTTGGAAACAGACTTTATGGGCTTCAACAAGTGAATGGATAAAGAAAATGTGTTTATACACAATAGAGTACACAAAAAGATAAGGAAAGTGGATGCAACTTGAGGCCTTATATAAAATGAAATAAATGAGACATGTAAGCTTAAATAACACATGGTTTCTTTTACATAAGCAACTCAAAATGTAAATAAAGAAAAAAAGTAAAAAGAGGATAATAGAAAAAGGGAGATAGAGCTTTTGCAAATGAGAGAGCAATAAATGGAGGAAGGAAGGAAGAGGATGAAAGTGATAAAAATAAATGATGAGATATGTTCTGCGCAGGTGCCAGCTCCCAGGAGGATTATGATTATTATGTATTACAAATGTATATTATGTATGTTATAATATATAATCTTATATTATATATTGTACATTATGCTATATATTATATAGAAATATTACTTCATCTAGGTATATATTATATAATGCATATTATATATTATAACATATATTGTATATCACAAATAAAAATTAAAAATATCAAGTATAAGTTTGATATGATTTTATGTAATAATTATAGGATAATTGCTATAGCTTGAGAGATTGAAAATTTGAGACATTATTTAAGTTAACAATAAATTTTGATTTTCAAAAAGATTTTTGTAGATGTTTTTATTTTGCCCACACATTAAGGACCTTCATATAAACAGCCTTCACAACATGTAACTTAGTGGAGAGAGCAATCACTTGTAAAAATTAATATATAACAGACAACATTAGACTTTGTGTATAGTTGAAATTAGATTGATTCCTAATCTATAATTCATCCATAGAAACACAGTACTCCATTAGAGGGCTAATTATTTCATTTCTACTAGCTGGTCAGAAGCACATGTATAAATTCTTAGCTCGAGGGGAGAAATTCGATTGTTCATTTTATTTACTTATTATTTCCACTTACTGAACAAGCTTCTTTTCTAGAATCCTCTGAGGATGCAAACACAAATTCACTCTAAATGACATTTAATCTACAGAACTAATTTAAAATCTTCCCTTCCAGTACAAAGATCATGGCAGAGACATAAAGCTCAAATTACACTCATAGGTTGACACAGAAGGGTCGGTTCTGACTCGGGAGACTCAGCCGGGCGGGTTTCCTCTGCCAGCGCGCGTCAGCAGACCCTGTAATCACGGCAAGACCAGCGGCAAGTGGAAACTTCTGTCACTCTCTGACTCACAGAAGCACCTGCAGCCACAGCTCTGTACCAGCATCTTACCTCAGAGGCTTACGTTGAAAAATGACCTCAGTGACTCTCTGGAGCAACTGTTCTACACATTTCTATTTGCCACCTACTGATCGTACCGTTACATCTCTGAATATCTCCACAAAAGAAAAGCTACGGTGTCCCCTTGGAGATACGTTGGTACAGACACAAGCAGTATGCTGTCATAATTGTCTAAACAACTAAGCTTTCCTGGCACAGAGGTGGTAACCATATTTGAATCTTTGTCTCTGTCTCCTTTTTTTCTTTTCCTTTTATCTTTTCTTTCTCTTTTCCTTTCCTCCCTCACATCCGGCCTTTCTTTCTTGTACACAAAAATATACCTGTTATTTACCATGTTTAATGCTAGACCCCAGAGACATGACAGCGGATGTAATACGATACTTCCTGTGTATACTGTAATAAGAGAAAAATGAGCTAGATGATTACATGAATTTTTACCATTCATCAAGGTGTCATCTTGTAGATAGTAAAATAAGTCCTTTGTAATGTTATTTGCCATTTATATACATGAAAGAAACATAATGCTGTGCTCTCATGTTAGTAGTGAACTCATCAGGGAAACTGAGGAAAAGGGCAAGCTTTTCACCTCTAAGAGGATGTAAAGATAGTACAGGTCCTGGGTTAACAGCGGGTTAGGTGAATGACAGTGTGGTGGTAAATGACAGCTAATTGCTTTCACAAACCTGTGTTCTATGCCACAGTGTGATCTTATACAAAGCCACAGGCCATCTCCTCACTGAGTGGGATAGACCTGAAGTTTCAGTTTCTCAAGCGCATAATTCATAGCCCTGCTTGGCTCAGTAGCCAGAATAACTTGAAGGCAGGTTTTGAGACTTTTCTTTCTATGACTGAAAAATAATTGTAAGTCCATAATTAGGTAGTGACTGATAAACCTATGTATTATTCAATTTTATTTTAAATTATATATATTAATGATACAATGCATTATTTTAGCTCTAAAATGCTACATGTAATAGGTCCAATATATATAGAGTACACATAAAAGCTAAAATATTGTATTTACCAGACTTTGAGGTGTCTGAAGAACTTAGGAATTCAACTGCAACCATTCATAATGAAGTATTTCTTTTTTTTTCTTTAACTGAACAGGAAATATTCTCAGGTTAGGTAGATAAATTTTCTTTGGTTTTAATTTTACTTTTCCTGTTTTTATAGCTATGCTCTCAATACCCTGACAGCTAGTGAAAGGCAAAGTCATATCTTCCTGTTACCGATTTCTTAGACTGTGACTATTAGTTTGACAACCATTTACACAAGGAAAGTATTTAATAAAAACATATTTTCCTGAATCTAAAACCTCTACAAGCAAGTGCAGAAACTGGTAAAAAAGAGTCAACTGTCTATACTCCTTACTAATTTGTGTACTGTCATGTACTTTTATTGTTGCTACTTTAAGATTTTAGCATTTACTCTATCGGCAACGGAAACATTACTTCACCTGGGCATTCAACCAAAGCTCACATGCTGTCATTAAAACTGAATCATATCTTGAAAAATATTTGCTTAACTTATTATTTTTTCCATTGGTGCAGTTGCTTAAATTTTCAAGCTGTCCTTTTACTCTGGTTGATTATTTAAACTCTTCCAAATTTCTTTGTAACAACATATACAACAATTGATGGTATGAAATGATTGACTTATTTGAGATAGAAACAAACTCTACTTATTGAGTAATATCACTCTACTTTTTTGTTGAATTGATTTCCTCAGTCTATGTTTATTTACTTGGCTGAAAATGACTGTTCTTTCTTACAATTTAAGCTTAGCCATTCAACCAAGTTTTCTTGAGGGGGGTCAAAAATAAAAACAATCTGTAAAGTGGTCCATCTGCCAACTGTATGAACTAAATTTCTTTTCTAATCAAAACATGACATCTCATAGTTCTTCAGATGAGAAAGTGTTATGAGTAAACTCCACTTAAATACAAAATTGACAAAGTGGAGCTTATTTAGCAAGACACATTTTTTTTTTTTTTTTTGCCACAGGAAACTTTACAGGATGACAGAAACCAATAATAAATGACTTGTTATTCATTTTATAGAGGAATAAATACGAAATTAATCTTTCAAATATCAATGCAAAACATAAATTAGCTTTGACGAGGGAGAGGGGGCAAGGAGAGACAGGGAGGAGAAACTCCTTAAAGAATTATTGGAGTTTGCCAAGCCTTGCCCCTCTGAGGTTTTCAAAGGCATTTACTTTTGTCAACCTCCTTTTTTTTTTTGAGACTGGGTCTCGCTTTTTGTAGTTCAGGCTGGCCCTGAGCTCAGCTTTGAACTTACAGCAATCCTCTTGCCTCTGCCTCCCCAGTGCTGGGATTACAGGCATGAACCACCATGCCTGGAACTGTGGTATGTGATGCTGATTGCTGGTGGGCATGAGTTTCCATGCTTAACATTGTTGTATGGTTGCTGGTGATTGAACCAGGGACCTTGCACTTGCAAGGCAGGTGGTGGAACCACTGAGCTAAGTCCCCAGCCCATTGTCAAGTTTAACTTCTAAAACCATTAAGTATTGACTAGGAAGGAATAACAGATTGTGTTGTAATACTACAAAAACTGTACTATCTCACCAAATATTCTTGTTTTAATGAAATATTACTGGAAACTGGACAATTTTTGAAGATATTTCATTGTTTAAGATAAATTTCTTAGACCAATTTATGTGCTATTCACATTGCTGGAACATAGGTCACAAGATTTTTGTCTGACAGTACTGATTTGGAGAATCGGTCTTTTTTTTGTTGTTTCATGTGTTTTATTTTTTGTCTTTACAAGAAAGACCAACAGGCAATATTATATCCTAATTAAATGAAATTCCAGTGAGACGTCTTTTGTCTGAATGAATGTTTGCTGCTTTTATACCTTATTCATATTTAATAATCCTTCAGGCAGCATCTTTACTTTTTCTGTTTTCATACATTTCTTTATCCTGCTTGCTCACTTTCTAAATCTTATTGAAGAAAATATCTACGCTTTCGGTTATAGAGGACCTGGTAACATAATCACCTATATTCTCCTTTCTCTTTCTATAAATTACTGATTAATTTCTAAGGCTCTAAACAGCTTTTTCTTAATTTTTCTACTTGACTGCTTGGGAAGAAATACAGCTACTTAGCCACACAATTAAATTATATTTTTCTTTATAATGCATCTTTTCACATTCTTAAATGCAACAAGAATGAGCTTTATATTGTTTTCTTCAGACAGAACCCCTATTATATTTTTCTGTTTCATATATAATCATCTCATTCTTTTTATTCTTTTTTTTAAAAATCATGTACTGTTTCAGTCACAAAGCTGCTTATTTGGATATGAATAGGGTGAAAACACATCTGTACAACTTGAAAATATCACTTCTTTACAGTGGACAATAGGTCATAAGCTAGAAGAACAGCAGTCATATTTACTCTTTGGGTACCAGAGTGGTTTCGGGCATATGGAACAAATGCATCAGCTCGTAGAATAACTTCAAACTCCTCAACAACTGGGAATCTATGGTAAAAATTGAAACTTATTTTCAATATTATCTTATTCATTTTTTTCATCACTGCAACAAAATACTGCACTTCTGCAATGATGAGATTGTAATAAAAAAAAGTAAGGAAACAGATTTTATGTGTATGGGGGGGTGGTAGGGTGGGTCGGGCTATTGGAAAAAGTGAGAATTAAGTTGTGTCTTATACTGGTACAAATCCCCATTATGGAGTGCAATCATGATGCATATATGTAATGTACCAATAAAGATGAAAAAAAATTAAAAAAAAAAAAAAAGAGAAGTTATTTTGGTTAGTTCAGAGCCAGCTGCCTCCCAGGCAGAAGCTGCGTGGTGGGCGGTGTGACAGAGGAAAATGTGTCCAGCTCCGGGCAACTATGCAGTAGAGAGTGAAGGGAGAGGATGGGAAGAGAAATGCATCCTTTCAGATCCCAGCCCAGCTCCTAACAGCGGCTCTGAGGTCCTCAGTGCACTAGTGTACTGGTGACATAGCGCCCTACATGATCTACTCACCTTTCAGGAGCTCAACTTCTGTACAGTGGGCAGATGGGAGAAGTTCTGGGTTTAAACTACAACAAATATGAAAACACAAATCTCTTTTTTTTTTTTTTGAGACAGGGTCTTGCTTTGTAGTTCAAGTTGGCCCTGAATCAGCCTCAAACTCACATCATAGCAATCCTCCTACCTCTGCCTCCCAAGTGCTGGGATTACAAGTGTGAGCCACCATGCCTGGAATTGTGGTATGTGGTGCTGATTGCTGCTGGGCATGAGTCTCCACGCCCAGTATTGTATGTGATCACCAGGGATCGAACTTGGGCCCTTGTGCTTGCAAGACAGGCTCCGGAACCACTGAGCTAAATCCCTGGCCTACACAATTTTTTTTTTTTTAAATTTGCTTTTGCTTTGTTATATGATAATACATATGTGTCATATGTATTAACTTTTAAGACTGTCTTGCTATATATGTCAGGCTGACCTTGCTGGCATGACAGGTTTCTGCCACTACAACCACCTTAAAACTTCTTCTCTTTACTGTTCTTTGTTTACTACTGCATGTGTCTCATGGTAGGAAGTATAGAGACATGTTCTTACCAGGCTCCTGTCATATGTTTCTATTTGAAAAGGAAAAGAAAAATAAAAAGAAGCTTGTGTGCTTGTTTTTTCCTGTGGACATTTCCCTTCTGTCCAGACAAAGGAGAAAAGGCGCCAAACTAGATAGATCTTTTACTCAACACTGGAGCCTAGATTTGTATGATGAGCCAAGCTTTTCTTGATGCTGTTATTTCAGAAAGAAAAACAAGATTCTCACTTTCTTTAAGAGAATTTCAAATGGCAGTTAATCATTTTATGTGGAATGTCCACTGCTATTAATCGAATAGCAATGCCACCTGAGAAAAGGGTGGAGATAGTAGCAGATACATGAATACATTTCTGAGCATTGCACAGTTTTAACAGTGTGAACCCCTGGTCACGTCCCATAAGTGTCTCTTACATCACTAACTGCTCGGTGTTGATTAATCTTGGCTTCACTAGAATCTTGTTTGAGCAACTCCAGGAGACCAAGTACATGCAGCCCTACATTTCATCACATTGGTACATGTTTCCTCTATATCATTACAAGTTCCCATCTTCTACTAAACAATAATATGGAAAGCATTCCTCATGTCATTTCAGTGAGGATAATGAAATTATAATAAGTAAGTAACATTTTTATAAAATTAAAAGTATTTCTAGTATTATTTAACATATGGAATCAAATCATATATTTTTGTGGTATTTCATTTAAGGAGAGAAAAAGTTGTTACTGAGGAATATAACTTTGCTGTTTGTATCAGTCACTAAAGAAACATATTTAATTTAATGAGAATTAAGTTGTGTCTTATAGTGGTACAAATCCCCATTATGGAGTGCAATCATGATGTGTATATTTAATGTACCAATAAAGATTTCAAAAAAGAAACATTTAATTTAAGACATACAAATAAAAGAGTTTACATGACTGACTTAGGGCGGCCACTCACAGAGTCACGTGAACAAGAGTACAAAAGTTCTGCCCATGTGTAGGCAGCTGAAGTGTCTGTTGAGTGACCCAGGCTCAGTGTAGTGGGCTTTGTGAGCCCATATCAGGAGGTGAAGAGTCTGCACTGGAAATCAGAAAACAACATCAAGGGTAAAGGCCAAGTCTAGAGCTCCCATGAAAACAGAAGCAAGTCTTCCTTCCTCGTTTTCCCTTTATGTCATCCAGGTGACGAGCTGCCCTCATGCAGACCTTCTGTCTCCAGTCGGTCTCCTCAGCCTACCCCAACCCAGTTTACTTGGGTTTTCCTACTACAGTTGACACAATCAGTTACTGGTCACACTATGTTAGTCCAAAATGCATTAAACCGTTTTCTGGTCTTGTTTGCTTGCTTTTGATATGTCTGTATTTACCACTTTCCTATGTGTCAATAATTTTTATAACAAATAAAATACCAAAATTTAAATAACATACCAGAACTATAAATACTTTCTGCTGCTACAGTATTCTATTCTGTTTTAACTTGAATAAACTAACCATATTTCATAAAAAGTTACACACATATTTATGCATGTGCTTATTCTAATATTTATGTATTTATATCTGAGGCATAATAAAATATGAGAAAAGTTTAAATTAAAAATGAAAACATTTATTGCAGTAAAGGACACATTGTCATTGATCCCTTTAAACTTTTACTCCTTGTTTCAATCACACTTAGTCCATCATTCCTGCATCCTTTTGAAGCAGAGCTGGAGGTCCTCGTCTGTGAGTCCTTCTGAGACTAACTTGATGTCCTGAATCAGTTCAGAACCCTCCTATCAGTAGAAGCATTACAGTTTGTCCTCATGCACCATGTTCTCCAGATCTGGCTCTGGGGGATTTCTGGCTCTTCCCCACCATCAGAATGACCATGAAAGTAGATTATTGTGAATCACCTGAGGTTGTCAAAGCAGCCACTATCATGCAACTAAAGACAAAGAATTTCTGAACTGCTTCAGAAAGAAAGAGGCAAGAATGATGGGATAGGTAAGGTGGAAGCAAAGGAGAGTATTTTGATCAGAGTTAAGGACATTGCCTCATTTATTGGAATATTTTTAATATTTGTTTTTGCATGTGTGTGTCGGGTATTAAGAACTGAAACCTAGGACTACACACACACTGGACAGTGTTCTGTCATTTCAATTCTACCTCATCCCTCAACAGATACTTCAAAACTAATATAGTTAAGTATAGTAAGAACTGCAACATCCAAATCAAAAAAGAGAAAAGACATAGTAATAGTAATACTACGAACTCAGTAACCTTATCAATCGATAACTCAAGTGAAACAGACAAATTACTAGAAAGGCACATACTATCAAATCACATTCAAGGAAAATAATGTCAAAAAATCTATAAAAGTGGAGAGTGAATTAGAAATTAATACTAGATGGCTTAACTGATAATTGCTACCAAACATTTAGATACTGATCCATGCCAATTCTTCTGTATTTCAAAAAGTAGAAGGGGTGCTTTTTCAATGACTGTGTGACCAGTATTATACTGATACCAAAAAGGATTACTCAAGTTAATGTTTTATATATATATATATATGTATGTATGTATATATTGTATCCTAATGTCCTAATGTTTTATATATAGGAATATATATTTTCCTATGTATATATTATATTCCTATGTATATATTTCTATATATTCATATATATGTTTTATATATATAATATAATATATTATATATATTCCTATTATATTCCCATATATTCATATATGTATTCCTCCAACACTGGAACCCCTAAATAATACATAAATCAAATATTAACAGTACTAGAGGGAAAAACAGACAGCAATACAATAATAGAAGACTTCAGTGACCTACTTTCAGAGAAAGATAGATCATCTAGACAGTAAATCAATAATGAAACAGTGAACTTGAATAACGCTATAGTACAATGGACCTACCATCCGTACACAGAACACTTCATCCAGTAAAAACAGGGCACACATTTTTCTCAAGCACCTAGGAAGTATCCTCCAGATTAGATCATATGTAGATTCGCAAAAGAATTCTTAACAGATTAAGAGGTTTGAAATTATGCAAAGCATCTTTTACAATCATAGTGTTATGAAGTAGAAATCACTAAAATGAAAATCTTTGGAAAATCCATAAATACAAGAAAATTAAATAATATGCTCCTAAGGTACAAATTCTTACACTGAAATAAAAATTTAAAAAATTTCTTGAGACAAATAAAAACAATACCACAGCATACCAAAATTTCAGTAAATTTCAGAACATAGTAAACCTCTGACAATCAGTTATAATCCATACACTCTGAATGAACTACCTGAAAAAGAAATTAAGAAAAATAACTCAATTGATAATAGCATAAAAATGGAGTAAAACACTTAGTAAGAGCTATTAACTAAGTAACAAACAACAAAGGTGGTGAAAAATCTTTACATTGACAGCACTGATGAAGGGACCTATAAGAGGACAAATAAATGAAGATATTTATTACATGTTCAATCATTGAGAAAATTAATATACTTAAGTGGTTTTATTTATTATTGGGAACTGTGAATAACTTACTCAGACTTATGGATGTCTGTCCTGCCCTGAAGGATCAACTGTTAGGATTATTGGTGGACATCTACCCCATCTGGCAGGATTTTCAACTACAGGGACTGTTGGGATATCTGTCTGTCTTATGCATGCTAGGTCTTGGAGGTTGATACTAAATAAAGGTGTGGTGAGCTTGGAGTATTGGTTCACCTCCTTCTCTTGCTGCTGCTCAGAGTAGCAACAGTTGATCCTGGGCTCAGACTTTTTCTCAAGTTTTCAGTTTGGTTGCTTGTTGTTTGTTAATCCTTTCAGTGTGGGATTCACAGGGGACAGGGGCTTGCCAAGAAGGTTCTGGCTATGTCCTCTTCTCCTATCCCCCATCATTAATGAAAGTAATCTGCATAGTTGATGTAATTCACATCAAAATTGTTGTGTCAATAGACCCCCCAAAATAAAAGGAACCTAAAGAAAAAAGAACAATGCTAGAACAATCACACTACCTAATTTCAAATTTATTTACTAAGATGAAGCAATATAGGCCTGGGATAAAATCCAACATACAGAGAAATCAAACAGCCTAGAAATAAGGCCATGCAAATATGAGCAAATGCTCTTTATCAAAGTTTTCAGAAATAACAAATAGAAAAAGAAAAGCTCTCAAATAAATATCAGTTTAATACACAAAATACATAAGAAACCCAAACAACTCAATAGCAAAACAACAAAAATGTTACATAAAAGGAGCCAAGCATCGAACAGGTATTTTTCTAACAAAGAAATATAAGTGGCCAACAAGTAGATGAAAAGGTATTCAGCATTACTAATCATTAAGACTATGAAAATAAAACCATCTCAAATATGGCTATTACCAAAAGAGAAGAGACAACATTTGCTTGTGTGGATGTAAGGAAAAAAGGAATGTTTCTACACTGTTGGTGAGAATGGAAGTTAGTAGAGCCTTTGTGGAAAATAGTATGAACATCTTAAAAAAAATGAAATCTCCATATTTTTTATCAATCTCATTTCTATGTATATAGCTAAAGAATAAGAAATCAATATACCAAAAAATATCTGCACTCTCATGTTAACTGAAGCAATAGTTACAATAATCAAGATATGAGTGTAGCATAAATATCATTTGAAAGATTAATTAATTAAAATATCCTAATTTACATATATCATATATAAATATCATATATTGATATACATATATCTAATTGAACATTGCTCAGCCATGAAAAGGGAGATTATTCTATTTTCAAAAACATGAGAAACTGGAGGATGTTATATTTAGTAAAATAATATAAGGAAAGACAAATATGAATAAGTTGAAAACATTAAACTCGTAGAAACAGAGAGGAAAATTGTGTTTACCAGGGACTAGAATTGGAGTAAAGGTAGAGATATAAATTGAAGGGTAAAAACTGTAAGTTTTGACACTAACTTCTAGCTATTTAATATAAAAGCAAGGAAATTTTAGATGAGTTACTTTGATGGCATTACTCATTACTCTGTAGATAAATTCACATTGTATAATTTAAATATATGCAACATTTATTAAGTACTTTAAAATGAAGACACATAGGTCACTGGAACACAATTTAGAATTAAGAAAGCAATCTTCTGGGACTGAAGATTTAGCTCAGTAGTCTGGCACCCGCCTTGCAAGTGGAAGGGCCCAGGTTTGATCCCTGGTAACCACATAGAGCAATGCAGGGCATGGAGACTCACTCCCTCCAGCAGTCAGAACCACATACCACAGTACCAGGCATGGGGACTCACACCTATAATCTCAGCATTTGGAAGGCAGAGGCAGGAAGATTTCAGTGAGTCCAAGGATGAGTTCAGGGCCAACTTGAAAGACAAAAAGTGAAACCTTGTCTCAAAAAAAAAAAAAAAATCAATCTTCATACTTATACTATATTAAAATTCTTTTTCCCTTTCACTTTATTGTAGTAAAATTGACAAAATAGAACTTATTTCCACCAGGGAGAAACCAATTCAATGAAGAAATAATACAACAAATGATACTGGATAATGAAATATACAAAAATTAAACTAGACTTTCATTTCAGTGAGCACAAAAATTATACCAAAATGAATTTAGCACTTAAATCTAAGAGCTTTAAATGTGAAATATTAAGAAAAATGCATCAGTCAAATTCTGTGACTTGGATTGTGCATAATGTTTTAAGTACTGAAAAATAAGCATAAACAACTAAGACATATGTGTATGTATGTATATATATATGTGTGTGTGTGTGTGTGTGTGTGTGTGTGTGTGTGTATAAATATATACATATGTCTCCATCAAAATTTAAAGTCAAAATTTTTATAGAAGCATTCAGAAAATACGACAACTAGAACATGAGAAAATATATGTAAATCATTTATCTTACACATACATCATGAAGATGTATAAAGAATTTCTATAACTCAATGGTAAAATAAAAGTACCTAGTTAATAAATAAGTACTGGGTTAGTATAAACATTTATCCAGAGGAGCTGGACAGGCAATAAATATATGCAAGTTCATCAACACTGAATAATGTGACAGAATGCAAATCACAACCATAGTGAGATATAAGCATTTACCTACTATAGTTGCTGTTGTTATAATTTCAAAAATGAGATAAGGGTCAGGGATTAACTCAGTGGCACTGTGCCTGACATTCCTGCGTTTAATCCCTGGTACCAAAACAAAACAAAACAAAAAAAGATACGTGTGTGTGAGAGATTTGAAAAATAAAATCCTCATACACTCGATATGAGAATGTAAAAGAGTATACACCTCCATTGGAAAATTGCTTATAAGTCTAACATTATAGAGTTACCATTTGCTGTTAACTCTGACGAGTTCAAAGAAATGAGAGTAAATCTGTACACTACATGTTCACATGAATTTCTTAGCAGCTTTATTCTCAAAAAGCTAAAATGACAAAGTTGTCTATGTATTGATAAATTAAACATGATATTTACATGAATGTTATTTATCAATAAAATATATGAAGTACTGGTGAACTATTTAACACCAATAAATCTAAAAGATTTAAAATGTGCTCATTGAAAGAGGCAAATATACTGCAAATTCTACTCCTATGGAATGTTCTGAAGTGGGAAATCTAAAGAGACAGAAGTTTTTTCAATATTGTTAAGAACTGGTGGTAGAATGAGGAGCATCGTGATTATTGACGGGTCTGCGAGGAAAATATCTTGCAATTTGATTTTGATTGTGGTACAATTTGGTAAATGTTCTAACTTTATATCTATGATTTACATGGCATGTGAATTATGTATCCTAAAGATACCTAAAAAGTCCCAAGAAATGCTTTTAATTGTTCACTTTGTAAATCTATTGTTTAAAATACAAAAATATTATATTCTAATCTCCCTGTTAAGTTTTTCCTAAAATGAAATATAAGATGAATAGCATATAATACAGAAGAAAATATATGCATTACTGACCCTTCACAAGGAGATTGTCCATTATTTACTTTTGTGTTATTCAGCAATATTCTGGTAATCTCAGAAGCTGTTTTGTCCACCACATAGAAATTTATACAGCAAAAATTCATTTCAAATATTGTGAAAATAAAGACATTTTACCTTGAAAGTTTTGTATAAAGTTATTTGTTCAACTATTGAAAATAAGTTTCCTGAAGGTATATCTGTTTGAGTATGAATGACTGAATCTTTTCATTTTTCATGGCTGTATAACACTCTGTTCTATAAAAGAACCACGTCTCTTTTATCCAATCTCCAGCTGATGGACATTTGGGTTGTTTCCAAGATTTATCTATCACAAACTGTGCTGCCAAAAACATGGGTGTACATATGTAGCTGTGATATTTCAGAACATCCTCATACATGAAATAAATAGGTCACAAATATGTAAATATCATACCTTTTCCCTGGTATGAGAAAATGAAGATGTAAATGAGTTCTAGCATATATAGTAGATATTGTAAAACAGAAAATATTTAAAAAGAAATAGGATGTAGGGGTAAATAACAAGGGGAAAAAGAATATGATAGTAATAAAAGAAGGAAATAAAGCTTGCATATATAGGGGGTGGGAGGTGTTAGGGTGGGTGGGGACAGGGGAAAAATGAGAATCAATTCAGGGCATTCACTGGTATAAACTCTCATTGTTGATGGGAACATGACATGTATATAATGTACCAATGAAAATTTGAATTAAACATTTTTTCCTATGTGTTCTGTGTTTTAGAATGACAGAAAGAAAAGAAGTTAGGAAAAGATTGGAAAATTGCTATTTTTTGGTGGATTCCTGTGAAGGAAGCAAAGAAACAGGGACAGAATTACAAGGTAGTGTATTGTGCATATAGGGGCTTTTCCTGGGCCAGTTAACTAAGGGACTAAATATGGGAAAGTGTGGACAGGGGACTTTTTCAAGGCTTGTGCATAGCTCTGAAAAGAAGGATCTTTTGGAGGAGCCTGTTGGCACCTGGCTGAGCAGAGGCTGATCCTCCCCTGGGACACTGAGGGCAAGAAAAGCAGGCGCTGGTGAAGCTGCCAGCCCTGCCAACTCCTCCAGAAGCCTGGGAAAGGACTTCGCCTCCCCTTCCTGGTTTTGGGGCTGTTTTAGAGTTTCTTCAGGTTAGCTTACCACAGTTGAAGTGTGTGTGTGTGTGTGTGTGTGTGTGTGGTGTGTGGTGTGTGTGAGTGTATGTGTGTGCATGTGTGTAACATCATGTAGCTAATTGGAAAAAAATGTGTTAATACTGAATGGGTTGATATCTTGAGGTAATGGAGGTGTTCATACTGGTTACAGAAAAAAATAACAATTTAAAAAAATCCTAATACAGGTTGCATAATAAATGTAACGAGTGCCAATTTTATCGAGGGTCATTTAAACATTTGTCTTTCTTTCTTTGACACAAAACCTATTTGTAATTTCATTCCTATTAATCATGTCTGTTTTCATCTTCTTCGTTTAGTACAAAGATTAGACAATGACTCTCTTTCACCTTGAAGAATAAAAATATAAAAAAA
>PVIR01018921.1:0-32696 GCA_004026965.1 Petromus typicus | reverse complement strand
TTTTTTAAATTATCTTTATTGGTACATTAAATATACACATCATGATTGCACTCCATAATGGGGATTTGTACCAGTATAAGACACAACTTAATTCTCATTTTTTCCCATAGCCCCACCCACCCTACCACCCCCCCATATATATAAAATTTGTTTCCTTACTTTTTTGTTACAATCTCAACATTGTCCCCTTTCACCTAGGTCTGCAATTTTTACTGCAAATGTTTTGGTAGATATTTTTCATATGCAATTTTACTTCACAAAGAAAAAATGCAGCTCAGGTGACTTCACTGGTAAATCCTACTAAACAGTTTTTGGTCAGTGCTGGCCGTCAAATCCATTGTCTTGCACATTCTAAGCACCAGGTCTACAATTGAACTACATCCTCACCCCCTCTGCTAAACATTTCAAAGGGAATTAGTACTTCACAAACTTTTTCCAAAAAAATTAAAGAAAAATATATAGTCTTTGAGTCTTTATAGACTATGGTTGTTCTAATTTTGGTTCACATAGGCCATATAAAGTAAAAAGAAAATATCCTTATTCACACAGAAAGTACACAGTATAGTCAATATATACAGGTGAATATATATTTACGTAAAATACTATGACACTAAAAAAAGAGAGCAACCTAAACACAAAGCTAGTGGGATAACTGGCCTTGTTTTTGTGAAAGTATTGTATCTGTGTTTTCTTTGACAGAGTGGTTGCAATTCTTTTTTTCTTTTAATTCAAATCTTTATCAGTACATTATGAATACACATCATCATCACATTCAACATTGAGAGTTTGTACCAGAATATGACACAACTTGATTCTCACTTTTTCCCCTTCCCCTACCCACCCTGCAATCCCTATATACATAAGCTTTGTTTCCTTTTTTATTACTATCACATTCTTTTCCCTCATTATTTACCCCTACACTCTATTTCCTTTTAAATATTTTCTATTTCACAATATCAACTATATATACTAGAACTCATTTACATCTTCATTTTCTCATACCAGAGAAAAGATACAATATTTACACATCTGTGACCTATTTATTTCACTTCTGAGGATGTCCTGAAGGTATATGCATTTGAGTATGAATGACTCAATCTTATCATTTTTAACAGCAGAGTAATACTTCATCCTATGAAAGAAAGTGGTTGCTATTCTTACTGAGCTCAAGGCACTCATATGAAGTTTGTATCTATTCTTATTGTTCATGTGCTTTGCCCTTGAAAAATCACTGTTTAAAAAGGTACAAACTTTCCAAAAGTGGTGAAATCAATCCAGTGTGATTGTGAAGAAACAAATTTTTTTTTTCCTCTGGGAAGATAAGTTTTATTAAAATCTAACAAAAAATATGACCCTATGTTTCATTGCAGTAAGTGTCTGATTGCTGTACTGTGCATCCCATGTGAAAATTTACAGGTGATGTGTTCATATCGACTGAAAATAGAGTCACCAATGCACCCCAAAAATTGATGATTGTTTTCAGAAATCTTGAAATCTATTTTCAAATTTCTGCATCAAAATGGCAAGGAAGGACACATAGTTTCACTGCTTAAAGGACTGTGGCCAGTGTCTCAAAATGCATGAAATTACTGGTCATAAGCGTGAGATTGCTTTTGTTTAACTTTCATTTCCAACTCAGTTATGATTTGAATTGTATTACAAATAAGCTGATTTTTCACAGTGCAATGCATGTTAACTCATTTAAATGAGCTGTCAAAAATGCTACATCCGGGAGCCATTTTTCATCTTCACGTTCTGGCAAACATCTTCTCTGGGTTATATAAATGACTTGATTTCATTACACAAATCATAAAATCTTTTCACCACCCTAGCTCAACCTAGTACCTTACTTCAGAAAAGTAAATGGTGGCCCTGCGTCAATAATCACACTTTTAAGGAATTCCCAGCACTGGCGATGATTCAACCCTATGGAACTCACGAAATTTACAACATTGTTAACAATTTGCACAATGTTCTCCATTTTTAAAGGTTTGTGCATAAATTTTCTCAATGCACAATGCAGTGATATAGTTGCCAGTGGCAATTGCACTGCTGTGTCTGGATGAACCATTTCTTGACGTGCACTGAATTTGACAATATGTCTGTTAAAAACGTCTTTTCAAATTGTAATCAAAGATTAAAGTAGTGGAATGATTAGAGCAGTTCCAAACATGACAAGAGCTCCAAAATAGTGGAACTAAAAAAAGTCTGCCATCTCCATCAGAATGTTTTTTTCTTAAAGTTACAGCTCAGTCTCTATTTAGAAAGCTAGTGGACATATAAACCACTTCCAAGACTCCACTATTATGCGTGGTAATGCCGTGGCATACTAGTCCACCATAAAGAGGCAGAAAATATAGATATATTTAAAACAAACATAATGTCTTACAAATTAAGTACATTGCCTTACTATTTCCACAAAAAGTACTATACTCATCTATTTTTCATTGAACATTTTTCTTCCATGCACAATTTTTTTTTCTTTTTGGAAGTTCTATTTTCTTTTGAGACATTGAAACAATGCTTAGGGTACTTTTGTTAATAAATAGCTAATAAAAGCTGTCTCTAAGCATGACTGCCCAAGGAGTCAGAGGGCTGACATCAGTTGCAGGACCCACCCGAAGTGGGTCCTTCCTTCCCCAGAGGCAGACCTGTGCTCCTGTCACTCAGTCAGAACCTATTCAATCTCATGTGGCCCATGAAGGTTCAGCAGACCATGACTGACTGAGGCCTCCAAAACACTACCTCGGGGTAGCGTGTGTGTGTCCTGACCCCAATAGAAGCTTGGCTGGGGTCAGAGCCAAGCTCTGTGGCACACCGGCAGGCATGGGCCAGAGCTGAAAACCAGAGCTCAGGGCCGTAAGCCAGCATGGAATGTCCCTGGTCTCATCCAAACTGCTGTCACAGAGGAGGCACAGTAAGGGATTGGTCCTGAGTGCACCCAAGACTGACTTCTCAGTAAGTGCCAAATACATTGCACTGTGCATATATACCACACTGTCTTCACCCACTTATTCATGAGTATAAGTTTACATGTCTTTGTGGTCATAACAATGCCACACTGAGTACAAGAGTGAAGACATTTCCTTGAGACATCGACTTCTCTACTTTTGGGTAGGAATCAGAAGTGAGATCACAGTACCCTGTGGCATTTCTTTTCATTCTTTTAAAATTTATTACAGCATAACAGGTGCACTGGATAGTAGGTTGGGCTTTGACACATTTGTACATACAGTATACTTGGATTATTTTTACCCTCCATTACCGTACTTTCCAGTCCTCCATCCTTTCCTTGGTTTCCTTCTTCTCTAAGAGTCCATTCTGCTTTACTATAATCTCTTTTGAAAATGTTGTTTTTAGATTTCACATATGAGAGAAAATATGAGATATTTGACTTTGAGTCACTTAGCACAATGATTTCCAGTTCCATTCATTTTCCTGCAAATGATATGATTTCATTTTTTACCCATTCAGTTTCTTTACCCATTCATCTCCTGATTGGCACCTATGCTGTTTCCACAGCTTTAGCTATTGTGACTTGCACAGTAGTAAATAGGGATATACAACTATTCTTTTGGATTCTGAGGAGTTACATAGCTGGATGAAGTACAGTTAAAACACAAATCTTCTGGATCTTTTAAACCACCTAAACACTTGAGAATTGTTGGAGAATTTGACAGAAAAGACTCTCAAAATTAAGAGAAAACAAACTAAGTGTGGTAGCACACACCTATTATCTCAGAGTTCTGGGAGACAGCTGAGGCCAAAGGATGGCCAATGCAAGCCTAGGCCGAGTGATTTAGCAAATTAATAAAACTACCTCTTAATATCAAGAATAACAAAAGACTGGGGGTGTAGCTCAGCAGGGAGGCCCTGGATTCAATCCCCAGTACCAAGAAAAATAAAAAAGAAAGGACAAGATCACGTATCAAAGCCCCTAGAGAGATGTCTGTCCTTTTCCAACTCTTTCTTCTTCACTGTGTGGTATTGTTTTCCGCTCTCATTGCTCTCAAATGAGCCTTCCAATCTGACTAGCATCCTAAGTTTTCAACATTGATAGCCCCCCAAATTCTGAAAGTTTCTTCCTCTTATTATCTGAATTTATTTGTAACAGCTGAGTCATTTTGTAAAGTCTAGGAATGTTCTATGGACAAAGGGGAAGAGAGAGATCATGTACTCAAATTCTTATCCAACATTACCACTCGAATGACTAATAAAGCAAACGCAAAATATTAAAAAAAATTCAAATTTTTCTTACATCACATATAAAAATTAATTCAAATGAGTCAAAGAGCAAAATTTTAAGAAGTGAAATTATAAGAATTTCAAAGGAAACAGTGGGAAAGCTTCATGACATTTGATTGGACAGTTCTTTCTTGGGTACAGTAGCCATGATACTGGAAATAAAAGGGAATAGAAGATAGATGGCACTTCCATTTCAAATTATTTTGAGTCCACTCTAATAATGTCTCTTACTCTTTTTCCTCTCACTCTCTTCTGGCCTCAAGGGCTTCTTTTCTTTTCTTTGACTGCACCAACGACCCCATTTTCAAAGCTCTCTCCCCTCCTAAAGTCCTGTTTCCTTGAATGGTTCGTATTGCTATATTTTTCAGAGCTCTGCTCAAATACCACATCCAAAATTAAGTTTCCCCTCCCCACATATTTTTTAAAAAATTCTTCACCTCCTGCCACCCTTTACTTACCAGAGAGTCTTCATCTCCCTTCCTTAAATTGTTTGTCTCCATTGTAGTCATCTTCAGTGTAGGGGTGGTAGGCGGCCCAGGATCAGGTTCGGAGGCCCGGACCGGGAGGGTGAGTATGCAGAGTCACCATGCAGACTCTGGGGAGGTTTCATCGAATGCTTCCCTTTATTAGAGGCTACACAAGCTTAAATAGAGCACAGGGAGTGGATGTGGCTATGAGAGCCTAGGAGCAACAAAGCTATAGCTGATTAGTGGGACACAGGGTTTTTACCTTTTACCGTTAACTCTTGGCCAAGCGAAGGAGTCATGACTAGACGAAGAATGGGAGGACCTCAAGCAGCTATAGGCCAGTTTCTACGCACAGGAGTGAGCATGCACGAACTCCTTGAGTGTCTCTTAGCCTGGCATACATGCAGCATACTTGGCCCAACCAGATTTGAACTTCTCCTTCACTCCATTATAGTTCCATCATCTGAACAATTAAGTACTGCAGTTATTCAGCTTGTTTGCTGTGTGCTGCCCCTCCCCCCAGCAAGAAGAAAAATTCCATAGTCACGAGGACTTTTAACTGTTTTTCCCCCTAATATTATGTCCCAGGTCTCCTAAAAGTACCTTGCAATATAATAGGTATGCAACAAATTTTTGATTAATAATAAATGAGAACTATTTGGTTTTAGATATAAATGGAAATGACATAAATGGCTTTTAGGTCATAATCAGGTCAGAGCAAATATATTCACAGAAATTGAAAATAGCCAAGAAAGAGACCATCAAGGATCTAAGTTTAAAGGGGAACACTTCAGACTCAATCTACTTAAAAAACAGAGAGTGAGATGCTTACTAGATTCTATAAAAATGGTATAAATGTAGACAGGAATAGAAGAGAAAGCATGTGTCAAAATAGGCTAGGCTTTTTTGGTACTGAGGATTGAACTCAGGACCTTGTGAGGCAGGCACCAGAACCACTGAGCTAAATCCCTGGCCCCTTTGCCAGAGCAAATAAACTCCCAAATCTGAGCAGCATCCAATAGCAAAGCTTGATGCCCAGTTCAAGTGAGTTCAAATGCATATTAAGCCGTGTTTGTTATATCTCAATGCTCAGGGACCTAGGTTTCTTCAGTTTGTCATGCTACCATCTCATGGCTTTTTGGGCCACTGAAGCAAAGGAAGAAACAGCTTGAAAATGCTGCCCTGGCTGGCAAATGTCTCACCTTCTAACTGTTCTACACCAAATGTCATTATTTCTCACTTTTCTTTTGTCTAGTAGAGGAAGAAGGGATTTGGAGATCTGGGCAGACCATCACATCTGCCTCTCATTCTTCTGCAGTCCTGTTTTTGTTAGATTTTAGCTGTGCTCCTATGTACCTAATTAGTCAGAGGATTTTGTCTCTTTCGTATGATAGAACGTCTTCAATTACATTGCAGTAAAGAAGACAGAGCAGGATTGGTGAAACACCTTGGCTTCTGCCAGTCTCTGGAGGGGCTTCGTCAATCTTCATTTCCTTCCCTCCACAATAATCCCCGAAGCTTCTTATGTCTGCTCTTTCTACATCTTTCTACATGTGCTGTTCAATAACTTCTGACCCTACCCAATACTCCAAAAATTCCACCAAAAATTTTTCTAGAATTAATAATCAAACTCAGTAGCATACTAGGATACAAAGTCAACACTCAAAACTCAGTATCATTCCTGTACAATAATAATCTCACCTGGAGAGAAATTCCTTTCATGGTAGCATCAAGGAAAATGAAATACTTAGGAATCATCCTAACTAAGGAAGTGAAGGGCATCTAAATTCAAAGTTCAACACTCAAAAAAAAATTGGAGAAGCTATCAGAAAATGGAAAGATAATCCTTGTTCCTATATAGACAAAAACAATATAGTAGAAATGGCTACATTTCCATAACTATTATAAAGACAACGCAATCTCAATAAAAAATATCGTTTGAGATTGTAACAAAAAAGTAAGGAAACAAATTTTATATATATGGGGGGTGGTAGGGTGGGTGGGGCTATGGGAAAAAATGAGAATTAAGTTGTGTCTTATACTGGTACAAATCCCCATTATGGAGTGCAATCATGATGTGTATATTTAATGTACCAATAAAGATAATTTTAAAAAAAAGTATTCCTTACAGAGCTAGAGGAAAAAATCCTAAAATTCAAATGGAACCAGAACAAACTTAGAACAGCGAAGGTTACTATGAACAACAAGGACAAGGAAGCATTTCAATTCCAGACCTCGCATTATACTACAAAGCTACTTGTGAATGAATGGAACATGAAAAAAGATGCAAAAACAACTCCAGGCACACTTAGCTACATTATCTCTGACACAGAGGCCAAATACTTTTTCTGGAAGACAGCCTCTTTAACAAATGATGTTACAAAAACTGGCTCTTCACATGCTGAAGATTTAATCTTAACCAATACCTCTCAACACACACTAAACTAAAAGCAAATTGGATCAAGATTAAACATTAAGACAGAAACACTCAGTCCACTGTAAGACAAAACTGAGTAAAATTCTTGAAGACAGAAGTATAAACAAAGCTTTCTGAACAGAAACCCAGTTTAATAAGAAATAATGCCAAGAATCAAATGATCACATTGAAAAATTTCTGCACAGCAAAGGAAACTACCAATAGACTGAAGAGATCACTTACAGAGTGAGAAAAAAATTTTACCAGCTACTCCTCAAAAACTAATATTTAAAATGTATAAAGAACAGAAAAAAAATTATAAACTGGCCAGTGTAAAGACCCATTAAAAATGGGCATCTGAAAAGAACAGATACTTCTCAGATGAAGGAGCACAACTGGCCAACAAATACATACAAGAAGTATTAAGCATCACTGTCCATTTGAGCAATACAAACTAAAACAGCATTGATATTTCATGCCATTCAGGAAACAATGCTTATCTTCAAGCAATAAAATAACACTCAGTAGCATACAGGGAAAACAGAATCCTTCTTTGCTGTTGGTGAGAGTGTAAACTAGTACCACCATTGTGAAAATCAGTATGGAGGCTTCTCAAGGAACTAAAAATAGAAATTCTATTTGACTCAGCTACTCTCCTTCTAGGTAACTTCCGGAAAGGGTGAAAAACAACATATCACAATAATATACACATGCCTATGCTTCCAGCAGCACAATTCATAATAGCTAAACTTGGCAGGCTTCTACATGTTCATTGACACATGAATGGGTAAAGAAAATATGGCACTTACCAATCATGGTGGTACATGCCTATAATCCCAGAATGTGGGAAGCTGAGGTAAAACTGCTGGCAGTTCAAGGCCAGCCTGTGTTACACAGAGAGTTCAAAATTAGACTGTATGAGATTCCATCTCAAAAAAATATGGCATTTATACATAATGGAGTATTACTCTGCTATACAGAATAAGTATCAGTCATTTGTAAGAAAATGGATGTACTTTTGGATCATAGTATTAAGTGAAGTAAATCAGACACCCAAGCTTAAATATTGCATGGTATGGTTGATGAGAAGTTCAATATAAAATAAAGTGCACAATAAAAGACAATGGGAAGTAGAGTTTTGGTATACAGTAAGAGAACCAAGAAATGGAGGGAGGGCAGAGGGTTGAAGGAAGCTGAGATGAAAAAAATGCATATGGGGAATTTGAAGTGCTATGAATTTGAAGACAAAGTATGTCTTCAAATACACATATGTAACCTATTATTTTGCATATTTGTAAACTTCATGTGCAAAGTATCAAAAGATTTGTATCCTTACATCACTAGTGACATCTTTGTATTCTGCACATTCATAACTTGATCTTAGCTTATTTTTATGGATTGTGTCCCCCCCAAAAGATAATGTTGCAGTAATAATAGCCAGAATGAAATGAGACTTTATTTTGAAAAAGAGAATGTTGCAACTTGTAACAAACAAGTTGAGGTATGCTACAGTGCAGTGAGCCCTTCATAGGTCTGAGTCCCTGGATGTGCTTCTGCAGTTACTGTGGAGAAAGTCAGACTCTGGCCTTCCTTGGCTGTGATGGCAGGTGCTGCCACTTCCCCGGCTCTGCCCTCTGTTATACTCAGTCCCGTAGCGTTCTTCTGGTGTGGGCCTGGAGGTCGGCAGGCTCCATCTCCGGCACGACTGCAATGGCGCTGATCGCCGCCTCCACAGCGCTGCCCGCTATTATACTAAGTCCCTAGTCCCTCTTTCGGCATGGGCCTGGAGGTCACCAGGCTCCAATGCGGGCGCGGATGCAATGGCGACAAACGCCGCCTCCAACGCTGCCTCCGGGGCAGCGCTCCCCATTCTTATGCTCAGTCCCTGGGCTCTTCCGGCGTGGGCTTGGAGGCCAGGAAGCTCCAACCCCAACGCCCATGAAATGGCCCCAAACCGATGCTCAATAATTTAATGGCTTCAATAATAGGATCAAATCAATCTTACTGCTCTCTTTATGACTACTATACGTGCCTGTTTTTTTTTTCTTTGAGAAGCTACTCTGTGATTTAAATCTTTCTCCCCATGCTTATTTTATTTACCTAAACTATATTTACATTTCCTTAAACTTTCACGTCTTCCGTTTTCATATATACAAAATGAGAATGAAGTTATCAGATATCTACAGATAAAAAATTTCAGAAAGAGACAAGAAGTGTCTCTGAAATTTCTGAAAAATTTCAGAAAGAGACAAGATTAATTTCAAATTCAATAATAAATAATAATCTTATGTTTCTTTTTCTTTTAATGCTTTATAAAATCTAAACTGAACTAATATTTATTCTGGGTTGAGCATGAAGTGTTTCACTTGAACTCCTTAATGCTTTCCTATTATGTCAAAAGTCAATCTTCTCAAAGGCATTTTTGTTTTTTACAAGAGAGTACATTTCTACAGTTAAGTCATGAGGGCCACTTAGTGAATGGTCCAGCTGCTTTCGCTGCTGGTTCGGGTGACCTTCTTCCACTGGTGTCCACAATAAAGGCTGTTAAATTTCCTTGCTTGTCAGGCCGGGGATATAGCTCAGTGGTTCCGGCGCCTGTCTTGGAAGCACAAGGGCCCGGGTTCGATCCCCGGTAACCACATAACAATACTGGGCGTGGAGACTAATCCCAGCAGCAACCAGTACCACATACCACATGTGCCCACAGTGCCGGGCGTGGTAGCTCTACACCTGTAATCCCAGCACTCAGGAGGCAGAGACAGGAGGATTGCTGTGATGTGAGTTGGAGGCTGAGCTCAGGGCCAGCCTGAACCACAAAGCGAGACCCTGTCTCAAAAAACCTAAAAAAAAAATTTCCTGCTTGTGGCACTCTTATAGCCACAAAATAAAGGCCTTTACATAAAAGTATTTTAGAATGAAGTACATGTTGGAATACAGTGGTTCTCTTCTTTATCTAATATACAAGCACATTGTTAACATTGAACTTTTTAAAACTGAATTTTAACGATGTATTTATTTGACAGAGGAAGTTGAAAACATAAAAAGCTACCAGTAGCAGGAGTATGTGAGGAATGATTAGTTAACACCTAAGTACATAAACCAATACCTGAATTTATAAGAGATGTTGCACTCTGTCATTACAGGAACTTTTGATGTCCTTCTTCCAGTTCTTCATTTTCATCCTCTTTCTCTTCTCTTTCCTTGGCTTCACCTTGAGCTACTTCATGAGGAGAGTAATTGCAACACAGTAATACTTTCTCAGCAAGGAATGACAAAGACTTCGGGGTCTTGACCTCAAAATATTCCATGTTACACTCGGTTTCAGTAGCCAACATCCTACACTCTGAAAAACCTGTAGTGTAGAAACATAAAAGAAACAAAAAACTCAAAGAATATTGGGTCTCATTCCTACAGGCTGAGACAGTACTTCCAGGAGTCTCACATTTCTTCTCAAAAGTAATGATGACATTTTCCCCTTTCTCACACTCTGTGTTACTGATCATTTTTGAATCACAAGACACAAAGGGGTCAGAATCATCTGAGTCTAATCACATGTTCTGGGTTTTTTTGTCAGAACCTTCCTGAAGAAGAAACTGCTTGACTCAAAGACAAATCTACGATGGAATTTCTGGTCACTCAAACCCTGAAAATGTAAATTTTACACTTTTCAAATGATCTAGTACTACTATATCACTTTTTTGGTTAATTCTACCAATAATGTTTACATTTTTAAAGCTATCAACCGAAAGTGAGGAATACAATTGTTTATTTTTTGCCCTGAGGTGCTGCCAAGCACCTTCTCCTTCCACACATCTTCCTGAACACCTGCTAATTTATCTTGTGTCTCTTTATACACTACACTGAGGATCTTCCATTCCTCACTAGACATAAAGCACTAGAAGGCAATGTTGGTTTTCTCATTATTGTAAAGTTCCAAAAAAGAACAGGGCTTCCTTCAGGCACAGTGGACAATAAGACTTTTTTATTTTTTGAGACAGGATCTTGCTTTGTAGTTCAGGCTGGCCCTGAAGTCAGCCTTGAACTCAGAGCAATCCTCCTGCCTCTGCCTCCCTAATGCTGGGATTACAGACATGAGCCAACACTCCCATCATGGTGATATATGGTACTGATTGCTGGTGGGTGTGAGTCACCACACCGGTGTTGTTGTATGTGGTTACCAGGGATCAAACTCAGCACCTTGCGCTTGCAAGGCAGGCACCTTAACCACCGAGCTAAATCCCTGGCCTGACAATAAGATTTTTGACAATACTGACTCACAATTTAAAGTCAGACAAACTCTGCGTTTGACCAGCAAAGGCGCCAGCTGCAGGTACTATGGCTTCAGTGGCCTAAACACTTTGCTGTCACTCCCACCGTTGGACTTACTGTTAGGGCTTAGAACCTCTGGACATGTGCCATCAGCTAGTACCATGTCCCCTTGGAATGTGGCTTCTATGCCATTTGCTCTGGCACCCAGGAGGCCTCCCTATCCACAGTCCCTCTGCCTCCCAGAACCAGGACTCCATGTTCCCCGGAAGCCGCTCAGGGCTCTCCCAACCCCTTAGGTCCCCCGGGGTGGATCCTTCCTACCACCGCCATTTGAGGAGAGGGTCGTCCGAACAGATACTGCACACCAGGGATGCGGCCTGACCAGAGGGTGCGGAACACGACCAGGGTCACTCACCCTCGCCTGCTGCTTCTGCCTGCGCCTCACTGTCTTCTCCTTCACTCTGTTGCTCCTTGTCAGCGGCCTCTTTTGTCCGCTGTGTAATCCATTCCATTTCCAAGGCGGGTTCAGCCGCGTACTCTTCCTTCTTCTCAAAGTTTTGGACAGCCAACTGAAAAGCGAGGAGGCCCACTGTTCTCCCCAACAAAAACAAGAATTCCATAGGCAGCAGGATGTCAAACAGGGCTTTCAGGTCCAGGCCTAGTCCTTCTTCAGGTTGGCTCTGTCCTTCGGGGGTTGAGTCTTCCCTACCGGTAGCCGACATGGCTGAAGAAAGGCCGAGAGCAAGTCAGAGGACGGAGCCCACAGCAGAGCCTGGCCAAAGCTTTGGATGCTAGTCAAAATGGTGTTGCCTGCTTTCCTAAGTCCCTGTGCCTGCCGCGGGGCCTTCCGGGAAACTTAAGGATACAGAAGCTGCTCATGTGGAGCTCTGCTGGAAGTGTTGATGGCTTTGAGGACACCACTTGCCCATGGAGCAACAGCCAGAGAGAACACAAGTGGGAACCTGACCACTCAAGAAGAAATGCACTATGACTGTGCTTTTTGCCTCTGGTGATGGAGAAAGGAGGGAAAGTTCTGGATGTACAGGTGGTAGATAAAAAGAAACATGTCCATAGATGCCATTGATGGAAAGGCATAAAGGTTTGGCTGTGCTGGTGAAGACAGCGAAGCCTGGAAGGATCAACAGAAGACTGAGCCACCCTCCTTTTCCTGGAATGCTTTGAGCTTGTTTGCTATGTAGTGGATTTTAATAGGCTTTGTGTCTAATGAGTAAGCAAGATCCTCAGTTTTCTTGAAGGACTTGAATTCCTGGCCTACCCTACAAGGTCACACAAGCCCTGTTCTTCTCATGGTTGGCAAAACTTATGCATAGTTTTCCAATAGTCTGTTACCCTAGCAAATGCGAAATATGATTTGTTTCACAGTGTCCAGTTGAAGATAATTTCTATCAATTTGTTCACAGACATTTTTTAAAAAGCATATAAATCAAATATAAGCAATGTATACAATGTAAACAGAGAGACAGAAGGAGAATTTGAACACTGTAACATAATTAAACCCACATGGAAAATATATATGTTGAAATAGATGTGGTCAGAATAGAGAGTTGAGGTGTGAAAAATAATACCTGGTAAGTGTTTAATGAATGCTACATAGTTCATTTCCAGCCTAAGAAGAGTAAAGGAGGGAAAGGCACCATTTTCAATGGTCTTGACCTAAATATGACAAATAGTAAAAGATGATGCTTCCTTGAATAATTTTTAGTTAACAATCCAAAATTCTTTGTTGTATTCACTTCCATTTAGCAAAGATTTGGGGTGTAAGTAGTTCTTACAGTTATAAAGAAATCAAAAACTATTTTATACTAGCTCTTCCATTATTACTCTGCGTAGCAACGCCAAGAGAATAATGACAGTGTAAATCATATTTCTTCACAGCTACATTATATACCAACAGCCCTTACATCATAATCAGGGTCTGTTGGTCTCATTGGTATGCATAGTCCTTTTTTTGCCTGTTGATCCACTATTTTGAGGAAATTGAAGTGGGAAGGTGGTAGTTCATATCTGGTAGAACACTACTTGTGTCATTTACTGAAAACAGTCACTCTAGGATCCCAGAATATCTAATATAGATCAGTAGAAAATCTCATAGAAGTGAAATACCCATTTTCAAGTATGTTACAGAGAATGGTGATGAGAGGAGCTGTTGTAGACACTGTTCAAATGAAGGCTAGGTTCCCATCCCATCCAAAGTGTGGTTCAGATTTCCATACTGTTAATATATGCATACTAAGAAAATATGACTAAATTACTAATTATATCTTCAGAGAAGAGAAGTATCACTTCTGAAGCTCAGAGTGTGAGAAATGGCTTGACAGAATAGAGAAAGAAAAATAGCTTTGACTTTTTGTTATGGTGAGGGAGTAGAACCTTGATGATTGTTCTGATAACATAAGATAGAGCTTAAACGGTTTGAACCGACCATTGGTGCCCAAAAAGAAATTACCTGCAATTTCTTCATGGTTGACCAGATATGAGGTGGGGGGGGAAAGGGAACACTAAATCTTAACAGGCATTCAGCAGTACAATGTCAAACAATGGATTCAGAATTTTTCTATACCTGCCAATTTCATTTTTACTTCTTTTTTTTTTCAGGTTTGTATACTCTGTATGAGAAAACATCATCAAATATTAGTTTAATCCAGTGCACATGTTAAATCTTACAGGAAAATGTCACAACTGTAGATTTTGTCCCTGAACTGATTCATTAATTGAGCTATTCCACCTGACTGATAGAAATGAAGTTAAACACACAGCAAAAATTGATGAATGCTATAACTGTCTCCAAAGACTCATGTAATAAAACCTTTGTCCCTAGCTTGGCATTATTTGGTGGAAACTTAAAAAGTAGGTCTGGTGGGACGTTTTCAAGTTCTTAGAGACTTTCTCTTCAAAAGGGTTTTAGGACCCTTGTTCTCACTTCTTAACATGAGTTGAGCAATTTTGCTCCATCTGAGCTTCCACCATAATGTGCTGCCATAGGCCCAAAGTGAGAGGTTCAACCCATCCTGGCGAAAATCACCTAAACTCTAGGCAAAAAATCAGAAAACTGATGTAAGGATTGGAGTCTTTGCCATGACTAGAGATGTATGTGGTAAGGTGGAAGATTCTTTAGAATGGGTTTATGGGGAGAATTTAGATAATTTTGGAGGAGTCACCTAAAAAAAAAATCCTAGATTCTATAAATGTTGCTCAATGTGAGATTCATGTGGAACTTCAGAAATCCAGAATATGATACAAAAGTAAATGCGAAAAGTCATCCTGAGGTTTCAGATGGAAATGAAATTTTTGGAAATTGGACTAAAGGCTGTTGTTGTTATACCACGGTAAAGAATTTGTCAACATGGTGTCCATGCCCTGAGATTTTGGAAAGGCAAAGCTTAAAGCTTTCGGATTCATTTTCTTGGTGAAGGAGATTTCAAGGCAGCAAAGCATTCAGACAGTGACATGGGCATTGCTGGATGTTTTTAGCCACGTTTACAGGAAGAATCAGGACTCAAAAGAAGCTGTACAGAAAGATTTGAAAAACAGAGTCTGACCAGAATAGGACTGTGTGTGAAGAGGAATAGCCACAAGGGGAATTTTGTACACTGACAATAGGAAAGACCTTGAGAATTTATTAGGAATCTTCAGGACCATAGAGCTCTGAAGAGTAAAAACACAAAATTGCTTTCAAAGATTTTCCAGAGCAGAGTCTTTTGTCCAAAAGTGCCTAGATATCTGCTTGCCCGTGTTTAGCCAATATGGTATTAAGAGTTCAATGGAAGTGTAATTCAGATATTCCCAGGTACATTTCACAGTGTTGAAAGACTGTGGTATCATTCATGCGGTGCTGGTTTTAGAGGCATGCATCATTAATGGAAAGGTATGAGACCATGATACCATCGACTAAGCTTTCAAAGGAAAGCCTGAGCAGCCAGATATTGTACCACAAGGTCAGGAACCCTGGAAGTAGTCCCTGACAGGGTGTTGCATGCATCTGTGAGAGTTAAGCCATATATGGAGAACCAATAAGTTAGAGATGCAAGGAATATGAAATGTCACCTAGGAAAGCCACTGACAGTGAGCAAAGCCAGCTTAGGGAGAAGTCTTATGAGCTGCAACCAGCACTGCAACAGGAGCAAATCATGCCACCATCTGTCCCGGATGCCAGACACAGAGCTTTAGAATTTAATGTTTTCTCGCCTGGGCCTTGGCCTTCTTTAATGCAATTCCTTTTTATTACTCTATTTTTTCACTTTTGGAAAGGGCATATTTATCCTATGCCTGTAGCATCACTGCATCATTGAATTTTGAGATGCCTTGATTTACACTTTTACAGTTCCGTATTTAAGTTAGCCTTGAGTGTCAGAGAGTACTTTGGACTTGCACTTTTGAACAATATTGAAACAATTAAGATCTTGGGACTCTTAGGCCGAGGAGTTAGCTCAGTGGTTCCAACACCTGTCTTGCAAGTGCAAGGGCCCAGGTTCGATTCCCCGGTAACCACATAACAATACTGGGCATGGAGACTCATGCCCAGCAGCAACCAGTACCACATACCACAGTGCCGGGTGTGGTGGCTCATGCCTGTAATCCCAGCACTCGGGAGGCAGATGCAGGAGGATTGCTGTGATGTGAGTTTGAGGCTGAGCCCTGGGCCAGCCTGAACTACAAAGTGAGACCCTGTCTCAAAAAAATCTAAAAAAAAAAAAAAAAAAAAAAGATCTTGGAACTCTTTATGTAGAATTGATGTATTTTGCATTATGAGGTGAATGAATGAGCAAGAGGAGGTCTTAGGTCCCGTAGATTTGCTCTTTTCTAAAGGAGGGCATATTTTGGGGCCAGATTTGCTTCTCTCTTAACTATACTCTTTCAATTTAATAATACAAAATGACCATTGTCCCCCTCCAACTTTCCTATTATTACCTGAGTGGAACAAATATAAGGTGGCATCTTGGAGAAGTGTCACCTGATAGTCCTGAATAAGAGTCTCATTCTCCACAGAAGCCCAGTAGTGTGTCAGTAGCTGTTTCCCAGATGGAGTGTAATGTATGGCTGGGTCTGGGAGCCATTTAGTTCAGAATACCAAGAGGTGCCTTCAGATAGATGTCATCTTTGATAAAGGTTTAAATCACCTCAGTCATCAGTAGCAAATATCTGTAATTCCAAAGGACTCCTTGGGTTTTACAGGCCCATTGTTCACCCCCAACCCTCCTATCACTGTAGCCAGTTCAATTTGCTATGTTTTCCGCTGAACACATACACAGAGTGTAACAGAATGTCTAGATGAGACACATGCTGATTCCAATATCCAAATAGTGAAATTAAAACTAGGGCTTCTTTTTAGGTAGCAGTGAGTAACTTCCCTTGGTACATTGGAGACTGTTTTGAATCTCAGACCATATCTCTCTCAAGAATTTGTCTTGAATAATTTGTCTTGTGTTGGCTGGCTTTTAAATTTTATAAGGATTAATGAGGGACCTTGCTTTCATATAAGTCAGCAGCCAATGTTACCAATTCTTTATTGGGGCCTAATAGAATGATATCATCGAAGTATTAAAACCAAGTCATCCAAGAAGGGGGAGGGATTTGTTCCATATATCTCCATATGTGTTGGAGATTAATAGCAGTGAAATCCAAGTTCACTAGGAACAGTGTAATAATCATTCATGGAAGTCTGAATCTGCAGTAGCTATAGGGACAACAGCTGAATCAGTTGGCAGCTAGCCACCTAAACTCCCATTTGCCATCAGCCTTTATTTTACCAGACATCCAGAGCTTTTGTTTTAAAATGCAGGTGCTACTATATTCTTGCTGCCTAAGTTTTTCATCAAGATCTTCACTACATTTTCTTTTCCTTTAATTCTTAATCATTTCCACAGTAAAATATGGGAGAGAATTGAAAGTCTAGTTGTTGATTTGAGTACAATCTTCTCACTATCACTGCCTTAAAAGAGGCTTTTCCCAATTGGGAGAATTTCCTCTTGGGACTTGTGAGTGTTCACAGTATATGAATATAAAATAGCAATAACAATTGAACATCAAGCAATAAAATTTAACAGCAATGGAGCATAGCAGGCTTCCAGATGACTACACCTACATGGTTATCATAATTCCCTTCATTATTTTACTATGTTTTTAAATTCATCCATATCAGCAATGACCTTTGTTTCTCAAAATAAGATCCAGACAGTTTTTGAGTATTGGCATTGGACAAATCAAATTAGATTTCCTCTCTTATGTTTATTTTTGCTTTATTACACACTTTTAGAATAGAAGTGTCAGGCCTCTTGGCCCCCCTGGGAATAAATGTTTTTTGAAATCACTACCAGGTCCCATTCTGCAAATCAGGGGACAGGAGCTCAGAGTCGGACAGTGAAAGTGCTGAAGGAGCATTTTGTCCTGTGATAGCCAATTGGTTTCTTCCCTTGTTCCTATAAAGAGAGGTTTATCTCAGTGGAGGAATCGGACTCCATGTAGACATTTTCTGTTGGAAATGGAGAGACATTTGTCTGTTTGTGCTGCTTGTCCCTAACCCACATGTCTCATGTCTGGACCAAACTGCTTTCACACTTAACACATTAATCGCTTCTTTGAGAAAACTGTTCTAGAGCCAATTCCAAATTGACTAATGACTACATTCCTTTATAAGAAATGTATTTCTTATTCACATACTTTGTTTTATCTGGATTTGAGATAACTTAGTTTTTTTGTTTGTTTGTTTGTTTTGTTTTGTTTTTTATGAGACAGGGTCTCGCTTTGTAGTTCAGGCTGGCCCCAAACTCTCTATATAGCCCAAGCTAGCCTCGAGCTCAGAAATTCTCCTGCCTCTGCTTCCTGAGTGTTGGGATTACAGATATGAGCCACCACGCCTGGCATCGTGATATATGGTTATCAGTGCTGGGCTTACAGGCATGAGTCACCATGCCTGGTATTGTGGTATGTGATTACTAGGGATTAAACTTGGGATCTTGCACTTGCCAAGCAGATGCCGGAACCACTGAGCTCAATCCCTGGCCCAAAAAAAGCTTATTTGCTTGATACAATTGGATTTCGTAAACTTGATTATCTTTACATTGGGTATTTTTGGTATGATGTCAACATAGCCATGTATGCACTTTCACTTCAGGGAAGCAGAGTCGAGGTATTTATCAATCATTCTTTGGATGACAGTCTCATTATCAGTGTTGTTACTTTGTGACAGAGTCAGTTCAGAGCATCTGTAATTACTATATTTGAGACTGTTTCTTTCTTTGTAACCACCCCAAGTTTGTTATATGTTGCCATCAAAACAAAAAATCACAGCAGCAAGCAGGGATTTGGCTCATGATACTCTCTTGCTTACGTAGCACCCATGAATCATGGAGTCCCATGAAAGAGGGCCTACTCGCTACTATGTCTCCTCTAAGAATGCAACAGTTCTCATTTCAGGTCCAGAGACATAGGCTGAATCTTGAAACAGTTCCTTGTTCTTGACAGAAGCAATCTCAGGTTTCCTTCTTTTGCTCCTTGACATGAATCTTACTACTCTGTTTGGAGTCGTTTTGTGATTCTACACAATAGCTGTAGTTGTGATTGGTCCTTCCTTCCTTCCTCCTTTCCTTGCTTTTATTTCTGTGTATGAGTCTAATGATTAAACCCATACTTCATACTGTGCTATACTTGAGCCTTTTTTTACTTTGAGACAGTGTTTTGCCAAGTTCTTAGTTTGCCCAGGCTAGGCTTGAACTGGTGATCCTCCTGCTACAGTCTCCCAGAAATCTGGGATAACAGGAATGCACCACCAGTAGCTGTGGTTTTCAAACAGGGGGAATTGTGCCTTCCTCCTTAACAGGAATCAAAGACAATTTCTTTATCTCCTGCATAGAAGAGAACACCATTTGGGCAACTCACTGCAATCTGACTTCTTGCCATTCAACATATATTTATCAGCTCACATCGTGTTATGACAGCGGAGTGCTTACACTATCTTTCTTTTCTAATGTGAGCAAACATATTCTCTTCTACTTCTGAAGTAGTTTCTTCATATCCTTTTTTGTCTCATGTGTCCCCTGCCTCCTCTCATCCACAAAGTCATTGTCAATAGTGGCATTTTGCTATGCCAAGTCAGTGTAGACATCTACCTACCTATAGGACAGCATGAAGTAACCAGACTAAGTTTGTATAAGGACATGACTAAGTAATTCTAAGAAGACAACAAAATTAAGTGAAGCAAAACAAAAAGTTTAATACTTACAGCAAAGCAGACAGCTAGAGTATCATTTTGGTAACACCACTTCACCGATCCCAAGTCCTACTGTGTGACAATATAGAAGAAATGTCAATATAGCAGCTCCAATCCAGCTCATGGATTTCACCACAGTTGAACAATGTGGGCCATGAATTTAGTGCCTTTGTACAGCAAGCAGTTAAGCAGTCATTCATTCTTCCTCAGGGAGTGAGTGTTCCCATAGCAATCCCGCTGAGGTATCACTTCAGTAAGAGTCCATTATGCTCCTAATTCCTGTTCAGAACCTGGAGATCCATTTACATATCTGTTCCTCAGGTAGTGCCCCTACCTTTCAGCAAGATTTTCCACTTCCTTCGATAAAATCTTTCCTTCCAGAGCAGAGATTGCACTTCGCTACTCTGCCCGTAACAGGGCCTGAGAACAGGGCCTGCTAATTGACACCTACACAACAACAGTATGGGGTCAGATGTATCATCATGTATGTCATCTGTGTTGGTAATGCATCTCCAGGGCCTGCAAACAGGGGAGGTTACTCCCATCTCACAAGTTGGAAGGGCAGGTGTGGAAGGACTGCTTATACTTGCAAAGTTAAAAGGACTTGCCTAATGGTTCAAAATTTTCAGGTTTTATATACCAACCTCCTTATCTAAGGCATCATGAGTCTATTTTTCACTAAGTCCCTACCTTTGACATAATGAATCTCTTCAAGTCAGGTATCCAGTGTTGTTTTCAACTTCTGCCTTCTTTACCATTAGGTCTTGGCCCTGAGTTTCAGCTCCATCTTCCCTTTTCCTGTGAAATACGAGGATCTTGTTAAGTACTGCTATAGAAGCTTTCTAGATGTTACAAGAGGTCTGGACTAATCCAAGGCTGTGAATTTCTTTTAATTTCTATAAGTATTAATTTTTTGTGACAGAGTCTTGCTATGTAGTCCAGGGTGGCTTTGAATTTACCACAAAGCCTCAAACTCATATTCTTCCTGACCAAGACTCCCAAGTGCTAGAATTACAGGCATGGGCCCTGCCTTCAGTGTGTACCCTTATTAACTTCCCTGTAGTGTGGCTTTTGTAAAAAAAAAAAAAAGGTGAACAATCTAAAAGTGTACAGCTTGATGAGTTTTCATTGTTAGCACATCATACATCAGCACCAAATAGGAAGCAGAATATTGTCATATCCTAGAATCTCCCCTCTTGCCTGATTCAAGTCATTAAACTTCCCAAGGATTAAGACTAATCCAACTTCTATCACCACATATTAGTTTTACTTTTAAGCTTTATGTAAGAGGAGTCATAAAATATATTCTTTTATGACTAACTTCTTTGCTTACCATGCCTTTGTAAGACTCATTTTTTGTGAGTACTTGCACATTGTTTTCATTGCTGTACACTATTTCATCATGTAACAATACCACAATTATTCAACTTACTCTACTTGTCATGTACATTGGATAAGTTCCAAATATTTCTGCTATTATTCATAATGATTATATAGACACCCTCACATATGGGTTCTAGTGCACATATGCATTTACTTCTGTTAAGTAAATACCTAGGAGTGAAATTCCTACATCATAGATTGTACATAAATTCATATATATTAGATTTTGCCACACACATTTCCAAGAAGCTTGCAGTAATTTTTACTTCTGCACTGTGTACCAATTCCAGTTGCTCCATTTCCTCACAATGACATGAAATTTCTATTATTTTTTATTTTGCCTATTAAGATGCAAGAACAAAAGCTTTACAATATGGCTTTAATTTTCATTTCCTTAATTGTGATGAATAGTGAGGCTGAGAACCATTCCATCTGTATTATCCATTTTTTGAAGTTTTTTCCCCTATTGAAGTGTCTGCCTTTTCTTATGGATATGGAGAAATAGTTTATATAGTCTGGCCACAGCTCCTTTGTCAGATACATTTATTGCTCATATGTATTTTTTCTTTTTAGATGGTGTCTTTTGATGAATAACTGTTTTTAAATTGTATATAATCCACTTATTCTATTATTGTTATTGTGCTTTTTCTGCTTTGATGCGTCCTATTAAAGCAATTGTTGCCTACTATGAAGGCAGGAAGTCATTCTTTATTTTTTAAATACTGATATTTATATCTGCAAATCTCTTCCAATTGATTTTTGTTCATAGTTTGAAAAATGGCTGATTCTTTTTTTTTCCAAAAAGATATCTAATCAACTAGTGTTACTTGTTTAAAAAGACCAGTCTTTCCTTACTATAACTTAGTGTCACTTTTGTAGTGGATCTGATGATTCTGTCATGTACATGTACACATGTGCATTTTATGATCTTTGTGAACAACCAATGTGTACATATATATAATTTAAATATTGTCCATAATGTACAGTTGGTTTATTAGTCTCTGTTTGACAAGTACCTATGTCTCAATTCTTCTAGCTTCATAATGAATTTAAGGGTAGTATTCTATGTCCTCTTATTTTCAAGACTACTTCTGTATTCATGTTTCTGTGGTGTGAATATATATCATCTAAACCTCACGTTGAAATTTCGTTGTCATTTTTAACAGTATTAATAAGTAGAACTTTTTAAAATGAAATTCAGTCATGAGGGCTCTGCCTTCATGTATGGATTAATGTCATTATCATGGGAGTAATTAATCATCTCAGGTATGGAAATAAACTGTGACTCTGATACGTTTTGTTCTCTGTCTCATTTGTGCTCATGTATCTTGTCGCAGGTGTTATGTTGTAGCATTAAAACTCTCATTTTAAAATCCCCAACCTTCAGAGAAATAAGTAAAATAAACACTTGTTTATAGATTACCTAGTCTGTTGCCTTCTGTTACACAAGCAGAAAAAGGACCAAAACACATGTCATTATGCATTTCTACAACTGTCTATTGTTCACTATGGTGGTGACAAGACACAAATAACTATTTACACTTAAAACAATTCATATTAAGTTGGGCTCCTCAGCCAGTCTTGCTCAATTTCAAGTGCTCAATATCCAGGTATTGACTACCATAACGAGCAATATAGACAGAACATATACACTGTCACAAAAATTGTATTATACAATGCTATTAATACACTTTGAATCAATTTGTCACTTACCATACACATATACCAAATCTACAGGAATTGATGTTTTGCTTGCATTTAATCTTTAGTTCAATTTGAATGGTCTTTGTAGTAATGAGTATTCCACTTCTTGTGAACAATTTTGAGCTTGGTTTCTAGTAGCTGAGTTATGGGTGATTAACACTGCATAATTAACATAAAAGAAGGCAAGAATACAGAAAATGGGAAACATGAAAGAGAATAACATTTCTCTTCCACAGTGTATTATCTGGAATATCAATGATATGATACAAATTACTAGGCACACAAAGGAGAAAAATGTTATCTGCAATTAAGAAATTTGAAAGTTACTGGAAGTTAATCAATAGAGACATCTCTCTTAATTATTTTTCTTCTTTCTGAGACAAACTACTCAACACCCAAAATTGAAAGGGGAGAGGTTTCTTTAGCTCATAGTTTGTGGAGGTTTCAATCCCAAAATATCTGGCTCCAACGCAGGGTGGCACAGCAGAAAAGCATCATGGATGAGAAACAGTTCATGGGGAGCAGAAGGAAAAAAAGTAACAAGGTTCAGCACAGCTTTTTGTATCTCATTTATCTTATTCAGATTACTTAAGGCAAGGAGCACTTATAGCCTTAATCCTAACATTGCACCATAAATTGATCCCAGTATCACTCATATAGATCCAGATGTTTCTTCAAAAGCCCCACTTATGACTGCATGAAGCTTTGGAGGGATATCTATCCACAAGTCACAAGAATCCACCTTGAGACCCCTTAAAGATTCATGCACACCTCTTCATAGTAAAACATTTTAGTGCATTTATAAGAACTGCCAAAGTCATAACAGTTTCAGCATTTCAGAAAAGTCTAAGTCCAAAGTCTCCTCTCAGATTTAAAGCAAACTCTTGCTGCAAGCCCCTGTACAAATGAAGATTTAACACTTCCAACATTCAGTGGCATAAGACACACACTTCCCTTCCAGAGCTACAAATGCAGATAGCATTTGTTTGCCCTGTGAACATTAAATCCCTCGGTTCCCCTTCCAGCATCACTGGAAATCTGTGACCAGTTGTGAAATCAAAAGGGCTTGGGTGCCTCCACCCCTATGGCACTGCTTTCAGTTATAGTTCCCATGGCTTCTTCCTGGGACCGGCTCTGCTTTCTCCTCACAGTTTCCCACACATATCCATGTTTCTGGCTTCTCCAAACTTCTGGAGTTTCCACCGTATCTGCAGCTTCACACCCTGCCCTCTGAGGGCACACTTCTGGCCTCCCAGGCCATCTTCTGAAATCTGGGAGGAGGCCTTCCTAACTCCACAACTCTTGCATTCTACATGCATCTAAAACTAGAACCTCCTGAGGACATCAAGGTCTGCTGTCAGCTGGAGCAGTAGTCCTGCTTCCTTCTCCAAACGACAACTTCCTTAGGCGGCCACTATTTTGGAACATGATGCGCTGGGTCTCCCTTCTCAGAGCAAAGTCTTTCACTTTTGAAATATTCAGGCTACAAGGGGGGAGTTCTACTGCTTCTTCTTCTTCTTCTTCTTCTTTTTTTTTTCTTTTTTTGAGACAGGGTCTCACTTTGTAGTTCAGACTGACCCTGAGCTCAGCCTTGAACTCACAGCAACCCTCCTGCCTCTGTCTCCCAAGTGCTCGAATTACAGATATGAGCCACTGTACCTAGCATTGTGGTATGTGGAACTGATTACTGGTGGGTGTGAGTTACCATGCCAGGCATTGTTGTATGTCGTTATGGGAAATTGAACTAGGGACCTTGCCCATGCAAGGCAGGCCTTGGAACCACTGAGCTAAATCCCCACCCCCCTACTGCTTCTTTGATGCCTTTAGGTCATTTATCTCTTCTCTTGTTCCTTCTCAGCAATCAAGATCTCCTCTGCTCTATTTTTGCAGTCCACAGCTTTCCTAAAACTTCCACTCTGGCCAAACTCAAAATATTTTAAATTATTGTGCTGGGCTTTTTGCTCTTTATTCTCAACATAAATCTGGCTAAAAGCTCCCAACAGTAGCCATGACACAGCCCCAGCATTAGAATGCCTTGAAATTTCTTCTGCCAGATTAATCTGCCACCCTTAGTCTCAGTCTCAGGCTAAGTCTCCTGACATGAACAAAAGGCAGACAGACTTTCTCTGAGGGGGAAGCACACATCCCCTGGAGTCCAGCAGCCAGTGCAGTTCTTCCAAGCAGAAGCCTCCAGAGCCTGGTCTTCACCAGCAGCGCTTCTGTCAGACTTCCGGTCTGAGCTCTAACCAAACTCTCCCATCAAGTACAACCTCAAGCATGCCCGCTCTGCTTTTTCAGCCAGCAACTCCAGGTCTTTTCTGACTCTTCCCCTTCCCATAAGTCAGCTCCAAAGGCCCTTAAACCGCATGGTCAGGTACAATCACAGCAATGGCCTCACTTCTCTGGCATCAAATTCTGTCTGACCTCTCTCATTGCTGAGACATAATATCTGACACCGACAAGTTAAAGGAGAGGTTTATTTAGCTCACAGTCTGTAGAGGTTACCGTCCAATCAGCTGGCTCTCATCTCAAGTCAGTGTGGCAGGCAGAGGCTGAAGGTAATAAAATAACAAGGGACAGTCTATCCCTTGTATTTTATCCAGGCTACTTAGTGCAGGCAACACTCACACCCTTAATCCTAGTGCCCTTGATTCTAGAATTGCACCATGAATCAATCCCAGCATTTTAGATCTAAACCATAACATTTTAAAGGACAAGGTCTCAATAAGCTGCCCAAATTGACCTCAAACTTGTGATGCTCCTGTCTCCTGAGTAGCAGGGATTAAAATCATATGTCAGTTCATTCATTTTGGTGGTGTCCTTGGAAGAAAAAATTTTTTAGAATTTTTGATGAAACTCAGATTAGTTATTTTTTTCTTTGCCTGCATTTTTGGTGTCATATCTAAGAAATCCTTGCCTAACTCTGGTCATGAAGATTTATTCATATATTTTTATTTAAGGACTTTAGCTGTTATGTTTGGGTCTATGATTCATTTTGCATTCATTTACCTAATGTTTTCATACAGAATTCCAAACCTATTATTTTACATAAAGATGTCCAGTTGTTATAGCATCATTTGTTGATGACCATATTTTCCCCTCCTGAGCTGTTTGGTACCATTAGCAAAAATTTAGAGACCATAATTGGAGAGTTAATTTTTTGAGAGTTCTTGTCATAAGACTGCTGAATGCTTCAAAATTTTTTGTGGTCTAATGAGATGACATATTTCTTTTGGTACTTTATTTTATTAACATATTAGTTGATACTCTGATATAAAACAATTCTCAGTTAATCATGGTGTGTAATCCTTTTGATGCCTTCTTGGTTTTGATTTGCTAGTATTTTGTTGGGGACTTTTTCAATCTGTATTCACTAAGGACCTAATCTGTTCTTTTCTTGGTTTTGGTCACAGGATATTACTGGCATCACAGAATCAACTAAAAATCTTTTCTTCTTCCGCTTCTACTACTATCTTCTTCCTCTCTCTCTTCCTCTCTCTCCCCTCTCTTTGTCTTCCTTTTCTTCCTGAGAAATTTTGTGAATAATTTTATTTTTTTTTCTTAAATATTTGATAGGGTTCACCAGCAAAACAGTCAAGAGTTAGGCTACATTTGTAGAGATATTTTAATTACCGATTTAAGTTCTAGTCTTTATAAGTCTTTTCAGATTTTCTATTTCTTAGACAATTTTTAGTAGTTTATATTTAGTAATTTCTCAGAAATTTCTTATTTCCTATTGGATAGTTATTTCTAATCCCTTTAATTTCTATCAGTTTTGTAACAGGGCCTGTGCCTTATTATAGTCTCAAGAGTTTGAACCTTATCTCTTATTTTTCTTAGTCATGATAACCAAAACTTGTCAGTTTTACTGACCTTTACAAAGAGCAGTTTTTTATTTATTATTTTTCAATTCTCTCTTTCACATATTCACAATTATTTTTATTTTTTTTCATCTGCTTGGGTTAGATTTAATTGGTTCTTACTTTTCCAATGAATTCAACATATTTGGTTATAACTATCATAGAAAATTACAAAAATAACTTAATTATTAAGAAGATAAATTATCTTACTAAATGGGAAAAAGGTTAAATTGTGATTTATGTGACAAGTGTTGATATTAACGGTTTACAAGGTTAGAATAGGATCTTCACCATCATTTCTATGACCCAGAAATTCAATTCACTGTTGTATAACTCAAGGGAAAAATAAGCCATCCAAATAAACTTGTATAGCAATAAAATTAGGGTCATATTTTTTAAATCAAATCTTTATTGGTACACTATACATACATGCCATGATTGCACTCAACAATGAGAATTTGTACCAATATAGACAAAACTTAATTTTCATTTTTCTCATGCCGTTACCCACCCTACAACTCCCACCCTCTTATATACATAAGCTTTGTTTCCTTTCTTTTTTCTTATCATCTCATTATTTTGCCCCTTGTTATTTACCTTTATATTTCATTTCCCTTTGACTATTTTCTATTTCACAATATTTACCATATATTCTAGAACTCATTTACATTTTCATTTTCTCATACCAGAGAAAAATACGATATTTACATATCTGTGACCTATCTATTTCACTTATGAGGATATGCTGAAGTAAAAGTTACATTTTTAAATGGTTAATTGTGGAAAATGCAAGTTATTTCAGGAAACTGTTGAAAAAAAGAAAGGAGAGGAGAGGAGGAGAGAGGAAAGGAAGAGAGAGAGAGAGAGAGAGCGCTGAGAGATATGCAAGATTCCCCCAAAGGAAAGAAGCCAAGGCATTGGCAAAATAAATATGGAAAACTAAAATAAAAAATAATATTTTAGAAAAATGTAAGATATAAACCATAGATTCAACATATGGCACAAACTCAAAGCATATTGTATACAAAGAATATCAAACACAAGCACATTACAATAAAACTACTGAAAAAGAAAAAAAATGTATATGGGAAATATCAATACAATTTACAAAAGGTATTAATATAGAATTTACAATAGTAAATTGGCTAAAATAAATGTTCAAAGTCCAGGAACAACAACCACTTCAAAGTTTGAGGAGGCAATGTGGATATTTTGATAAGTCTTTCCCCAGACCTCTAATTTTAAAAAGGTTGTCCAAGGAGGCATGATACATAAAACTACTCCTTAGAGAAAAGAACGCATACAGAATTGGGATTTGTATATTTAAACTAAACTAGTTGCCTAATAATAATATCCCTTCATATTTATGAAGACACATACTTGTAAAATGACCTGTCTACTAAATTTATATTTTTATTTTGGGATGAAATTATTTTACTTGGGTGACAAATAGAAACAGGAAGTGGAGACAAAATGAATTTTCCTTCTCCCTGCTCTGTACTTCCTGTCTAACTCTTACCCGTAGTGGGTTTACACTAACAGAAAGTCAGGGATAAAGGAAAAAGAAGTAGGGCTGTCTGAACGCCCGCTGTTATGAGGTCAAAAATACCTGATAGGTATTGTGAAATAGGAAGAAAATGTTTAAAAGGAAAAGAGAAAGGGAGTGGGGAAAGCAAAGAAGGGAAAGAAAAATTTGATGGTAAAAAAAGGAAACAAAGCTTATGAATATGGGAGGTGAGGTTGTAGGGAGGGCAGAGGAGTAGGAAAATGAAAATCAAAATGTGTCATGTACAGGTACAAATTCTCAATGTCGAATATGATCATAATGTATATATAAATGTACCAATATAATAAATTTAAAAAGCAGAATATGGAATGTTCAGATTTGAGTTTTGACTCTCCCTTACTTACCAATTGATTCTTCCTAAGCATATATCATTTCAAAGAAAACCTCGATAAACTCTTCAGATATTATGTCATTCTTTTGCTCTGTTAGATTTCACCCATAGAAGCAGAAACAGTACATAGATGATAGAAAGAGAAACGAATTGATACACATGAAAAGGGTATTTATTGAAAGGAAATTAAATGTGATTGTTGGCTAAGCAAATTTTTTAAATTCCCTAAGATATTCAGATGGAAAGAGAGAAACACATACAGAAAAGAATCCCATGGCTATGTGCTGTCACAATTGTTTGGGGAGATTTGTTTTGGGGGGTATTTTTTGGTACCCAGGATTGAACTGAGGACCTTGGCCTTGCCAGGCAGGTGCAGCACCACTGAGCAACATCTCAGGCCACTGATGCAGTTGTTCATAGGCACTGAAGAAGAGATATACAGTGAACAATTAGTCTAACACAGGAAGTATTGAAATCTTTTATTGTTTTCCACTAATCAACCTACCAGGATAATCTATTTTACATAAAGTTAACTGATTAAAGATTATGATCATATTTGCAAAATCTCTTCATAGTGGTAACCACAGCAGTGCTTGATTAAATAACTGAGAAAGGTGTTTGCATGCTGCAAAATGGCAGCTGCTTTCCTTTCCATCTTCATGGTTTGATCTAGCCAATTTGAAATATTAGACAACGATCACACATTTGAAACATACGTGATAAAAAAGTAATCAGGGTGCCCATTATATCTACTAACAAAACTAAAACCACAAATATTAAATATATAATTCAAGACTGATCTCATGCTAAAGGAGCTATTTACAGACTTCAATAGTGATGTGGCACACCAAATATGCTCTTTAGAACAGTGATTTCTAAATGGAGTGTGGGCTAATGTAGGCAATCCACAGTCTGTTCCACAGAGCATCCATAATGACAGTGTTTCAGTCTTATTTTATGTTCACGTGTCAGTCATGCTTTAGTAAATTCACATTTTGTGTGCTTTAAATATGCAATGTTATTTACTTACAGTGTGTATGTAAACACACATAACCACACACAGGCTACTACAAGGAATTTGCTTGAATATATAATTCATGATTGTGGGGGCTACTTGTTACAAATATAGATACATGTTTTGAAGTTATTTTCAAATACATTTCCTTGCACAGTGATGGATGATGAGAAATGTTGGCAAACCTTTTTGTAAAAAAAACAAAAAACAAAAACAGAATTGGGCTGGGGAGTTAGCTCAGTGGTTCCAGTTCCTGTCTTGCAAGCTCAAGGGCCCGGGTTCGATTCCCTGGTAACCACATACAATACTGGGTGTGGAGACTCATGCCCAGCAGCAACCAGTACCACATACCACAGTGCCGGGCGTGGTGGCTCACACCTGTAATCCAAGCACTCAGGAGGTGGAGGCAGAGGCAGGAGGATTGCTGTGATGTGAGTGTGAGGCTGAGCTAAGGGCTAGCCTGAACCACAAAGCAACACCCTGTCTCAAAAAAACCTAAAAAAAACAGAATTCATTCACCATATGGCCCTCCTACTACAATTCTTATTTTAAGATGCTGAAAATAAGGACTGGAATTATAAATCCTGATGACTCAGTCTCTAGTCTCCTCTCAGTGTAGATTATCATAATTTTACCCACCAGATGAAATTAAGCTCCTTTATTTCTAAACAGATTTCCCTTCCTTCAACACATGGTCAGTAGTGATAGAAACCAAAATTATCTTGATGGTGAAATTAGTATCCCACACAGACTGGCTGAACACCCTTGCTGAATATTTTTGCTTCTTCAAAAAACTGAAGGAGTACTCTTGGAACAAATAGTTTTTAGTTGTCAAAGAACAAGATATTCTGGTGATGTCAGCCTACTGTAGTAACCAGGAAGTAAAAATTCATTCACAGGAGCAGAGTCATAATGACTAACTCTACTACTTCACCCATCCTGATTCAATATAGAGACAAACAGACAGACAAAGAGAATATTACAAGGCAACAAAGGGATTGGCATGAACAAGCAAAGATTCTTAAAGAATGTTTTAGGGATCTAGTGTATAGTGGGTAAAATATTTCTACCCCATTTAATGGAGAGGGACATTATCTGTTGTCTCCACTCATGAAAACTTACAACCAGAACACATGATTGCACTAAAAGACACCTCATAGGCCATGTAACTCCAAATTTGCTACCCAGGCACCATTTTATGAAAGTACCAATCAAATAACAGGAGAATAAATACGTGATACATTTCTCTCTCTTTTTGTAAGTGCCTCAAGCCTGAATCACATACCAGAAGGACACAGTCATGAACTCGCAGAAATCGAGTCACCTAAGGACGCCTGATTTCTGGTATTGGCATTCGGCCATTCCTATTTCTTCTTATCTCTGCTAAAACTTTCTATTTCTCAGACAAAATAATGACTATACCCATCAGAGAAAGATTTTCGACTGGGTCGCAACAGTATTATGTCCTTTCTGTGGCATTTGTCTCTTCTATGTTACTTAAGAGTAGAAATTGAAGCCATGTTACCTTTTATACCTAGATGTCTCCCAAGAGCATATTGCACTCATAGGTCAGGTTTGTGGAAGGTGACTGCACCATGGGAGTGATACAGCTAAATGCAATGTTAGGAGGAGGGCCTGGTCCAAACAGGCAGGTCACTGGGGGCATGACCTGAAAGGATATGTATCCTTCTCTGCTCTTCTTTGTCTCTGTCTCTGTCTCTGTCTCTTTGTCTCTCTCTGTCTCTGTCTCTGTCTCTCTCTCTCTCTTTTTCTTTTTCTCTCTAGCTCTGTCTCTCTGTGTTGTGCTCCCCTTTCCTCTACCTGGGCACTTCCACCATGCCTTCCTATACACAGCTGTGCTTAAAGAACACACTTTTATTTATATTTATTTCATTTCTATCCAGAGCTCTTAGGATCCAGTGTCATCTTGAGTGGCTCTGGAACTTAACTGGGGAATGGGTGGAGAAAACTCCTGGATATGTCTGAGCACCCATGGGAGTGGTGTTCTGGGTACATATCATGTCCCCAGCCCCTTCCTCGTTGGTACTATTTCCTCACTTTGCTTCTTGGCCGCCATAAACTAGACATCTTATTATACTACACCCTTCTGCCATAATGTCCCTGCCTTAGAGCCATCAGGCCACAGCCTGAATTATGTGAAACTGTTAGCCAAATTAAACCTCTCTTTTAAATTTGGGATGTCAGGTACTTGTCTCAGTGGCAAAATAGCTAATCCTTTCAAATGTATCGAGTTTACTCGTGAACTAGCATATGGTCGGTCTTGGAGACTTCCATGCACCGTTGAAAATGTGCTCTGATGCTGAGTGAAATACACTCAAAGTGACTGTGAGGTCAGTTGTTTATAGTGTTTTTTAGTTCTATTTTCTCACTGATCTCTCTAGCATTTGAAGAAAGATACTGATGACTCCAGCTAATACTGTTTGTTTCTCCTTTACTATCTGTGAATTTTTGCTTCATTAACTTTGGTGCTCTCTTACTGGGCCCCCCTCCTAGCATCACATTTAGCTGTATCATCCCCCCAAATGCAATCATTTTCCACAAATCTTACCTATGAATGCAAGATGCTCTTGGGAAACCCCTAGGTGTAAAAGGTAACATGGCTTCCATTTCTACCCTAAAGTAACATAGAAGAGACAATGGCCACAGAAAGGAGATACTACTGTTACAACCCAGTCGAAAATCTTCCTTTGATGGGTATAGTCATTATTTTGTCTGAGAAATGGAAAGTTTTAGCAGAGATAAGAGCTAATGGGAATCACTGAATGACAATATCAGAAATCAGAATTAGGTGACTCCCTTTGGTGAATATATGTGTAAATTGTTATTTTCTTGGATGATTGATTTTTTTTTCAATATAAACTATCCTTTTTTGCTAGTAATCTTTCAAAAAAATTCTGGTTTGTGTAATATTAGTACAGCCTCTGTGACACTGTTTGTATGACCTATCTGTTTCAATTTGTGTCTTTAAATCTGTGTTATGTCCTCTGTAACCCCATAACTAAACTACTTTTTAAAATTCAATTTGACGGTTTGGAGTTTGCTTGTCTCCAGGCCCACGCCGGAGGAGCGCCCAGGGACTGAGGTTAGCAGCGGGCGGCTCGGGAAACGGCGACTGTGCCACTGAATCTGCACCGGGTTTGGAGCTTATTGGCCTCCAGGCCCACGCCGGAAGAGCGCCCAGGGACTGAGTT
>PVIR01018920.1:0-32675 GCA_004026965.1 Petromus typicus | reverse complement strand
CCCAGATAAAAGGTTTTTCGATTTTTCAGGAGAGAGAACAAAAGGAGTCTTTGCACAGGCAGATGGCCAACCTGCAGTTGCCCATAGTCGAGTGGGTGGGTGTCTAGGAAAATGGGTGAGAAAACAACGGAGGGACAGGTGTCCTTCTGTCTCCAAGTATTCTCAGTGTAATGGTGGCACCCAGCCTGAGGCTGGTGTCTTGAGCCTCCAAGGGTGCTTGGCCAATGGGATAATTTCTCAGGCCAGCAAGGACCAAGACCCAGTGCTATCCTTTTTGTGTGGACAGAAAGAAGAGAAACGTAAGGTGTTCCAGAGAACTAGAAACTCACTAGACTGCTAGAAGATGACTGACTGGATTTAGAGGTTGGCCTGGGTGGCGTGGAGGACAGCAATATCAAGGGCAGCCTTATGTCTTGATCACCTCATAAAGACCCCCAGCATTTTGGCACACAGTGACAAACTGATTCAGGACCTGGACACTGCTGGTTTGGTTGAAAGTGTTCTTTTTTTTTTTTTTTTTAGGTTCTTTTTTTGAGACAGGGTCTCACTTTTGTGATTCAGGCTGGTCCTGAGCTCAGCCTCAAACTCACATCACAGCAATCCTCCTGCCTCTGCCTCCCAAGTGCTGGGATTACAGGCGTGAGCCAACACACCCGGCACCGTGTTATGTGGTACTGGTTGCTGCTGGGCATGAGTCTCCATGCCCAGTGTGGTATGTGGTTACTGGGGATCGAACCCGGGTCCTTGCGCTTGCGAGACAGGCACCGGAACCACTGAACTAACTTCCTGACCCCATGGTTGAAAGTATTCTCATCACAGCAAGTACTGCAGCATATCAGGTGTCTAAAGTAGAGCTACAGGCCCTCTCTTCCAACTCAAGCTGTGCAGCCTCTTTTTAACCTGTGGTAGGCGGTGGATTTTGGTCCACAAAATGGAAGCAGCAAACTCATGAAGAGATTAGCTGGTTTTCAACTAGAACAGTAGTTAGGCTGCTGCTCCTGGTGGTGCTTTCAGCTGATATTACTCAAGCCATACAGTGTATAGTGTTGTTTTTTTTATAGCTGTCTGAGCAGGATTACATAATCTGACTTGCCATCTTTATAACATTCAAATATGTATGTGTAAGCCTAGTTTTGCATTCTCTCATGTATTAAGGTATTTGTTTTTCTGTCTCTGAACTAATGTCTGATTTGCTCAACTAATATAGCTTTATAAAAAGTCTTAATAATTATTAGGACAAAATTGTTTTCTTTATCCTCTCTCTTCAGCCTCCCACAGTGCTAGAATCACAGACAGATGCACCACACCTGGCTGGTACTATATTCGTTCCTGATAAAAAGATCAGACATTTATTCTTGAAGGATTTAAGCCTTCAGCTGTCTGGTCCTTTTCTCAATGTTATTAGTCAGTTGCCCATTTGCCATTGATACTGGCAGTGAAAACAGCAAAAGATATGCTTGTGACTGTCCTGAAGTCCCGACATATTCCTACTTGTAACAATTCCGTCACAGCAGTTCCATGTCATCATGGCAGTCAGAGTCAAATTCCACCCTCCTCTCAGCATTTCCTGTTATTGCCTGCTTCTCTGATGATATGAGCAACCCAAGATGACTAGTGGTAGTCAGGTTAAGTCTCGTGAAATGCAGTGGAGCCTAAAAATTTCATATAGGGGCAGCAGAGATGGAGTCACCTCAGAATAGGCTAAGACAGACACTCTGAGCTGGCCAGTGTCTATCAGAGGCATACAATAATCGGGGGAGCATTGGTTGACTGAGGGCGTGCCAGTAACCCTATGTTGATGAGAATCTTAGGTGGTTAAGGATCTTATTTTGAGAAAGGCAGCACTCATACAATGGTGGGAGGAGATAGCAGGCTAGTAATTTATCCATCCCCCGGTGAAATCTCGCTGTGTTTTATTACTACTCATTTCTTGAAGAAGAATGTCTTTAACTGATATAATCCTGCCCTTAGGTGTCACATTATCATGGGATCACTGCATCTCCAACTTGTGACTGGAGATTAAAGGTAGCTATTTTCCATGGCATAGGAGGTTTGTTGGCAAAGGGACACTAGGCCTTAGCTGTCATCACACATGAATTATGAAATAATGTTTCCCCAAAATTACATAGAATGGTTCCCAATAAATAAACTCATATTTTAGGCTGGGGATGTACCTCAGTGGTTTGGGTGCCTGCTTTGTAAGCACAAGTTTACAAGTTCTATCCCTGGTAACAAACAAACCAAAAAAGAAAAAACAAAATATACCTACATTTTAAAGATTAAAATAAGTAATTTTATTTTTGGTTGAACTTGCATTTAAACTTTGAAAAATATGGATAACATTTAAGTAATTTATTGAGAACTGACTGCATTCAAGGTCTTGTATTAGGCTCTATTTTACTACAGTGAATACTCAACAGCAGAAAGTATTTAAATATATTATTTTTCTATAATTTGTTAAATAAAACTAAGCTAGTATAAATTAGAATGTAATTAATAATTCATATTATATATTGTGTATCGCATAAATATATATTGCATAACAATTATTTATTAATAAATGTAATTAACAATTACATATTTATTCAAGGATATAGAAATAGTTCAGGCCATTATGGGTAAGCTATAAGACAAAAGGAGCCCATTACTATATCTGTAACAACTGTAAGGATGTCCAAGATATACAGAGCCCAGTGACATGCCAATATTCTAGACTGCCACCTCATAATGGAGATAGCCTAAAACATATAATTAAAGTCAATTACTGTAAAGATGTTAATTTCATCTTTAAAGTAATATTTTAGGGCTAGGGATTTAGCTCAGTGGTCCTGGCACCTGCCTTGCAAGCACAAAAGCCCAGGTTGATCCGAAGTAATCACAAACAACAATGCTGGGTGTGGTGACTCACGCCCACCTGCATTCAGTACCACACACCATAAGGTCAGGTGTGGTTGCTCATGGCTATAATACCAGCATTCAGGAGGCAGAGGCAGGAGGATTGCCATGAGTTCTACATTCAGGGCCAGCCTGAACTACAAAGCCAGACATTGTCTCAAGAAAAACAAAATTTTATATTTTTTAACTTGATACAAATTAATAGGTTAAGTGCTAATGGTATTTTACCTGCTTCAGTTGTAAGAACCTGTCTGCTTTCTCCATTGGATCTCTTTGGGCTATAGTTCATTTATACAGACAGCCAGCCTCTAATTGCAAATGAATACTTCATTCTATTTCTTTTTTTTTTTTTTTTGAGACAGAGTCTCAGTTGGTAGTTCAGGCTGCCCTCGAACTTACTATGTAGCCCAGGCAAGCCTCGAACTCATGGCAATCCTCCTGCCTCTGCTTCCCAAGTGCTGGGATTAGAGGCATTAAACCACCACGCCCAGCATTGTGGTGTATACTGCTGATTGCTCACAAGGTGAGTCACCACACCTGGTATTGATGAACGTGGGTACTGGGGATCAAACCCAGTACCTTGTGTTTGCAAAGCAGGCACTGCAACCACTGAGCCAAATCACCACTGAGGAATCCCCCACCCCAAACCAGAATTTTTAAAAATAAATACATGATAGTAACTATTAAGGAGGAGTAAAGATACAAGTTTCAGCAGAAAAAGAAATGGGATCAGAGATGATCAGGAAACTTCAAATTCTTTCTGCAAGGGCTAAGTTATGCTATGGACTCTGCAGTAGAGTTACTCTCCTGAGCATTCTAAGACCTCATATACAGCTGAGAAGAGTTACTTTTTTCACAAATACCAACCAAAAACTTCAGAATAGCACTGTCTCAGGATGTTGTTTCATAAGGTCGAATACATTTCATCTGAAGGTCACAGAATCGGTCATATGGATATCTTGAGGACTTGTAGATCCAAGGTGAGGTATGTGCGGCATTATGCATGTTTGAGTGTGGAGAGGGAGCCAGGCTTCCTGGTGTTCTCCTTCACAGCAGAACAGTTCATGAGAGCCAGCCCACTGCAGTACCTCTAATGTCCTAACCAGTTCCCACCCTCCTTTGGGTAATATTTTCCTGCCTGGCACCCTGTCTAATTCCTTGTTTCAGAAAACAAGTCTGTGTTAGAGACCAATTAGGAAGCTACTGTCCTTTGTTAAGTAAGAACTATATGGTTTGAAATAAAAGTGGAAGGGGTATGAAATGTTAAAGGCAGAATCCACCCTGAGGGGGAAGAGAAGTCAAAGTTAACACTCCAGAGCCTGAGGAAGGAAGATTGTCTTGGGTTCAAGACCACCACCCTGAACTACATGGTGAGATTGTTTCAATAAAAGCAAAACAGGGGCTGGGGACCTAGCTTAGTGCTTCCAGCATCTGCCTGGCAAATACAAGGTCCAGAGTTCAATTCCCAGTAACCCCATACCACAGTGCTGGCAGTGGTGACTCATGCCTGGAATCCCAGCACTTGGGAAGCAGAGGCAAGAGGATTGCTATGAGTTCAAGGATGAGCTGGGCTACGTGACTTTCAGGCCAGCCTGAACTACAAAGCGAAACTCTGTTTCAAAAAAAAAGCTAGGGAATATGCTTTATACCTGGGCTGTGTGGGAGTGGGATTTTTTAATTTTCACTGACACACAGGAGAAAGCAAGTTTTCAGGAAAGAAAAGATGCAATTCATTTTGAACATGAAGAGCTGCAACTTTGAAGTGTCTGTTCTCCAGGACACAATTCAACATTCTAAATCTGGAGCTCTGAAGGGATTAGGTTTAGGAATGTGAAACTGAAAATCAGCATAAACAACTGAATCAGTAGGCTATCTTGTTTATCTAAAACTTTTCCTTTCTACTATCGATGGAACTCAGCCATCCCTAATATTAATAAATTGATAAATGATCCACTGTAAGGCTAAAAGTGGTGGCACTTTTCAGTGTCTTTTTTTTAAATATAGCAAAACACCAATATATACTAAAAGCAAAATTTGTCACTCACCACCTAGTTAAAACAAAACAACTGTTATTTTCAAAATTCAAGAAAAACTCCAGAGCCTAGATACTTGGGAAATTTTGTTTAAAACTCCAGTTCTGTACTGAAGTCTTAAAACGGTGAGAACATTTTGGTCAAAGATACATGATCAAACATGAAAAATATTCTTTGTGAAATATGGGATTTTTTTGATTGTATAATTCCTAAAACACTTCGCTGTTTCCTGTCAGATATAAAGTTAAAATGAGGTTTATGTTTAATCCATGAGGGTATTTTCAAACCATGTTTTTACATATCAACTTGTAAGAAATGAGTTGCAGCAGTTTTGCCGATTTTTTTCAAAACTAGCTATAAAATATGAGGCATTATTCAATACTCTGTATTTACCACCTCATTTAATTAAGTTTGAAACATCCAACCATGATGCCATATTCCCTTCTGGGCAAGTTTTTGAGGGGTGCTTTATTTAGCTAAGGGCTGGGGAGTTAGCTCAGTGGTTCCGGCGCTTGTCTTGCAAGCGCAAGGACCCGGGTTCAATTCCTGGTAACCATATACCATACTGGGCGTGGAGACTCACCCCAGCAGCAATCAGTACCACATACCACAGTGCTGGGCGTGGTGGCTCACGCCTGTCATCCCAGCACTAGGGAGGCAGAGGCAGGAGGATTGCTGTGATGTGAGTTTGAGGCTGAGCTCAGGGCCAGCCTGAACCACAAAGAGACCCTGTCTCAAAAAAAAAAACCCCAAAAACTGTTTAGCTAAAATGCCATGTACTACCTTTTTGCCTATGGTGACTTAGATGATCTTCACACCAGTATAAACATTTCATAAATATGTGGTTATTTGAGTGGACACAATACTGCACATCTTTCACCAAGAAAAACTGAAAAGACCTGAAACTAGGGACAATGAGAATCTTCCCAAAATATGTGTCTGAGGGGCCGGGGATTTAGCTCAGTGGTTCCAGCGCCTGTCTTGCAAGTGCAAGGACCTGGGTTCGATCCCCGGTAACCACATACACTACTGGGTATGGAGATTCGAGCCCAGCAGCAATCAGTACCACATACCACGGTGCCAGGTGTGGTGACTCATGCCTATAATCCCAGCACTTGGGAGGCAGAGGCAGGAGGATTGCTGTGATGTGAGTTGGAGGCTGAGCTTAGGGCCAGCCTGAACCACAAAGCAAGAACCAGTCTCAAAAAAACCTAAACTGACCCCCCCCCCAAATATGTGTCTGAGAGGAAAGGCCCCACATACCTGTTCAATGAATAAAACCATCCTTACAACGCAGGATAACTTTTAAGTAGGGCCTCGGACAGTTAGCCACTAATCAAGTTCTGTGTGGCAGGGCTACATCCCCAGCTTATGCCATGAGTTTCTAGAGAACAGGTCCCAACAACTCGGGCTCCTACCCATTTGTTCTCACACAGTGGGCTTCTCTGGGTGGGGCAGGCTGCCTCAGTTGAACCCAGTGCCTTTCTCTTTGGCTTTTTTTTTTTTGAGACAGGGTCTCACTTTGTAGTTCAGGCTGGCCCTGAAGCTCAGCCTTGAACTCACAGCAATCCTCCTGCCTCTATCTCCCAAGTGCTAGGATTACTGGCATGAGCAAACACACTCAGCACTGTGGTATGTGATATGTGGTTCTGATTTCTGGTGGTTGAGTCATCATACCCGGCATTACTATATGTGGTTACCGGGATCAAACCTGGGCCCTTGCACTTGCAAGGCAAGCACCAGAACCACTGAGCTCAATTCCCAGCCCTGGCATTCCTTTTTGAACAGTACCCATTCCCCTGATGTCTATACTATCACCCTTTTTATATTCGCAACTATGTGGCCAAAGGAACAATCTCTAAAAGGCTTGGAGAATATATACTGGGATTCTCCTCCTCCTTCCCTTTGTGTTTCACTTTCTGGCAAATTATTAGAAGATGGTAGTTCTGGCCAAAATGACAATGGGCAATTTTTATGAAATGACAGATAAACACCTCAGATGTCAGAATAACTAAAGGAATTAAACTGAAAATAATTAGAAATACTTTTATCCAAATTATTGAAATGGTTAATTGGACTGTATTTGATAGCCATTCTTATTTCCAAATTTTCATGGAGATAAGCTTATTACTTTTTTTTCTCCACAAACAGACTATCTACAAAAATTTAAAGTAGTCTAGGAACTCTGTATATAATGTTCCCAACCTCCCCACTGATATGAATTGGAACCATATATAGTACATAGATGACATTTCCCAATTTCTTTGCCCCAAATGTTTTTTCGCTTGCTAACCAGGATCACATTTTCCACATATTAAAGTACCCCAAACCCACCTCAATTCCCAGTATCTATTAAAGAATGAGACATTAAAAGATCAAATTAGTTGCTTTTATTGTTAGAAATAACTATTTCTACATACAGAAAATTATTTTGAGTAGTTAAGAAAAATTATTGTATGTGAAAACAAAAACTAGCTTAACCTAGCTTAACTAAGTCCAAACTAAAATATTCTCATTGTCCAGCGGGAAATCAGGGCATCAACAGCAGCCTCTGGAAAACAATAGGAAAGTCCTTCAGGGAAGCTACAAGTCTGAACTGTTCATTATCAAGCTACAACTTTGCCTGCAACAATCTTTCTGCTAATACAATTGTATTGTACTTCCTAAATAAACACACAGAAAGCATATTACAAAATAACCATGGAAAAAACTGAAATAATTCAATTTCTAGCATTAAAGAGAAAAAGAAATATAATCCTAATATCCAGTCTAAGTAATATTACCAAGACTTTTCTAATGCTGACAAGCCTTCTTTCTGCCAATACAATTGCATTTCCTAAAGAATAAACACACAGAAAGCATACTGCAAAATAATCATGGAAATAAACAAGTAATTCAACTGCTAACATTAAAGAGAAAAAGAAATACAACCCTAATATCTAGTCTAAATAATACTGACAAGCCTGCCAACTAAATGTGTCAACACTCTCACTTCTCTAGAAGTGATTCTAGCTCTTCCTGCAAAGAGCTCAATTGCTCTTTTTCTCGGTCTTCCTTTTGCTTGAGCTCATCCAGCACAGCTTGAAACCTGTTCTTGAGAGCCAGGTTCTCCACTTTCATGATGAGATCTTCCTGTCGCTTTGCCCGGTCTTGGGTCTCCTGGAGCTTGCCTTTCACGTTATCAATCTGCTTCTGAATTCCCATAACAAGTTGGTTGGTTCCTTCATTTTCTTGATGCTGTTCATCTGATTCATTCAGCTTGTCCTGTAGCTGTTTCTCTAGATCTTCCTCAGTATCGATAATGTTTATATCTTCTTCATCTTGATGCTGTGTCTCATCTTCATCGTCACTGCTGCTGCTGAGACCTTCGAATATCTCCCGAAGCTCATCATGTTCTAAGGAGTCATGGCCCTGCCTGTGACCAGACATCCCTGGAGATGAGATATCAAGGCCTTGATTTTCTGCCTCTTTTGTTTCATCTTCAGCAATTATTTCCCAACGAGTACTGACAGCTTCAGCATCTGTACTGAGCAATCGCTTCACTTCTTTCTCCACATCTGGAGACTCAATATACTTCTTCTTTGCTGTCTTCCGGAACCTCCTCTTTCTCACATTTTTTAGAGGCAGAGTAATTCCATGGTTCCAAATAAACTTTTTCTCTTTGTCTTTATCCTTCTTCTTGCTTGCTTTGGGATCAGCAGTGGCAGCTGGCTCCTCCACCGGAGGATAGAGATCACCATCAACTGTGGTTACAAGCATCTGACAGATATCAGCTGTCTTGTAAAAGGTTTTTTTGTCAATGGTTTTCATGCTTTCCATAACACACGGCAGATCTACCAATTTTGCAGCCAGTGGGACCTTGTCCACTCTGACAATTCCATGACGCCCATCAGGGTGTAATTCAATTGACAGTCTGTCCTTCAGGTTGACATGGCCAGACTGTACTGCCCTCCTCACAGTAGCAGCATATTCTGGAGGTAGGCGTAGAATAAACTGGCTCTCTAGCTCATGAGGAGCGTCATCTTTGCTCTTACTCATCTTTACTTGGTGATTCCCTTTTCTAATAAGCACTTGTTGCACTAAAAACTTCCAGCTACTATAACAGCTAAAAAGTCTAATATAAATTCTAGTCTCTAGTTACAAAGAATTCTAAACAGAACAGCCAACTAAACGCCTACCTTGTCTTAATTTTTTACCAGGCACAAGTTTTTCCCGTAAATATGCTCTGAGCGAAAGAAAAGCAGCAGTCCTTATTAACACAATGGTTTATCCACAAAGTTCATCTGCTCATTCGCTGCAATTCCAACTTCCAGCCTCTAGGTGCTGCTGCCGGGCAACGCAGGCCGATCTAGGGAGCGAGCAGGAAAGCAAACCGGGGCCCCTGCAAAGTGATTTTCAACAAAAAAAGTTAGATTAAGCAGAGAAAGTGAGATCCCCAAATAATCCTAGTCCCTTTCTCAAACAGACAGTACAAAAGTGGGGCGCGGTGAACCCTCGTGACTTTGGGTACTTACAAATCCACTGGCGATTATAAATTCAGGCTCTCCGCGCAGGAGCGAAGCAGAAAAACCGGTCGGAGCAAAGCGGTTGGGATCTGGAGAGCGGTCCGGAGCAGTTGAGGGCCGGGGGCAGCACGGCGGTCCGGAGCAGCTGAGCGGCCGGAGTCAGGAGGGCAGTCTGGAGCAGCTGAGCGGCCGGGGCAGCACGGCGGTCCGGGGCAGCACGGCGGTCCGGAGCAGCTGAGCGGCCGGAGCAGCTGAGCCGCTAGGATCCCGGCGCCTCTTTCGATTTCTTTGCTCGTCCTGCTGCTTGGCAAAGTTATTCTCTACTGATCACGAAAAGAGATCAGGCAGAGCGAGAACCGCAGCTCTGCGCTCCGCGTGCGAGAGACTAAATACCCTGCACAGATGCAGGTATACGTCACTGGGAGGGGCGGGGAGGGGCGGGGCGAGTAGATGGCCGTGAGTGACAGCGCGGCCCAGGCGGAAGTACTTGCTATAATAGTGCGCGCAGGCGCAACGACGCAATTACACTGCGCGGTCTTGGTTCCTATTTTCGCGGCACCTTGTCTTTCCTGGAAGAAAATAACAGTGTTTCCCGTGTTTCTTTTAAAAGAAAAAACAGTTTCAAAAAAGCTGTAAGCTTCCCTCCTGGCTAAGCCAGGACTATTACAGAGTTGCTATGGGGGCAAGTAGCTTCTAGGTTTCTGGGTAATTAGGTAAGGTTGTCCTTTCAGAAAGTGTCTGCTTTTACAAACACCTCAGATGTTCTGTTGGATATTTCTAATCTGGTGCTGCTACAAGATTTGTAACTGCAGACTGGATTTTAAAGTACCCAAACATGCTGCTTCCTATATTATTATGTTTTGTTAATTATGAAAATGCCCAAAGGGAACCAAAGTTTTTTATTTTTATTTAGACCAGAAGTGGTTCTTATTAATGTGCTTGACCTAGATACTGATGTAAACAGAAGGAAAGGTTCTGGCGGCACAGGTTCATTGGTAACAGAATTGTCTGGCCGACATATCGTCTGATTAAAATATATAATTGAAATATTCTGTCCTGCTTTTCAATTGCCAGTAAATTACTTTGTCATTTTTCCACTTCATGTTTTATTATCTTGTCGCTTTTTTTTTTTCAAGTTAGACCCACACTATGTAGTTCAGGCTGGCCTTGAATTCACGTGGAGCCCAGGAGCATTGATCCTCCTGTCCCAGACTCCCAAATGAAAGGAACCAGCAGCTGGTTATGTGAATTCAGATTGATATCATGAAATCCCAAATGTTGTGACTATACACATGCATCACCACCTGGTTCTGCTTGTTACTTCTGTGAATAATCATCATGTATTAATAGTATCTTGATATTACTTTGTAAATTTACACTTCTTTATTCTCATTTTTTTTGTATTTTTGAGACAGAGTCTCATGTAGTTCAGGCTGGCCTTAAAAGGGCGATCCTCTTGCTGAGTGCTGGGATTACAGACTGGTGCACCATACCCAGCTTTCATTTATTTATTTATTTATTATTAAGTATGATCAGTTTGATAGAGCATCAAGGCCATTTAACATTTAATTTCTATTCTTTAAAATATTAATAGCTGCAACTAAATTAAGATAATTGCTTAAAACTTGAATAACAGGATATAGCTCAGTGGTTCCGGTGCCTGTCTTGCAAGCGCAAGGGCCCAGGTTCGATCTCCGTTAACCACATAATAATACTGGGTGTGGAGACGCACCCCAGCAGCAATCAGTACCACATACCACAATGCCGGGCGTGGTGGCTCAAGCCTCTAATCCCAGCACTTGGGAGGCAGAGGCAGGAGGATTGCTGTGATGTGAATTGGAGGCTGAGCTCAGGGCCAGCCTGAACTACAAAGTGAGACCCTGTCTCAAAAAAAAAAACCTAAAAAAAAAAAACTTGAATAACAGTTACAAATTTCACTTTTTTCTTTGCATACTTGTTGTCTTCCTTATACAAAAATGAAACCTAAATAGTAGTATGAGACCATGATGACAAAGGTAAAGACATTTTGTCTAAGGCCCAATCGTACCCTGAATACACCAAAAAGACCTTGAGTTCCTGGAATGTGCCTACGTGGGAAAGTGCTTGTGTGCCTAGCTCCCAGGAAGAACCGCCGATAACCTTGTAACTCTTCTGCACAGATAATTCAGAAAGGCTCTGACTGTTCTGGATAATGTCCTTGTAAGAGATAAGGTAGGAATGCCCCTAAGCAAAAAAAATCTCGCTTTGTAGTTCTGCTTGCCTGGTTCCCTTTTATGTCTCCTGTAACAGGCCCCTCACCCTGAGTCATGGCGCCTTTCTAAGTCCAGAGCTTAGAGAGTGCATCTGGCCAGACTAATAAAGGTCTGCTTTAACATCTAACTCCTGTCCAGTGTGTTCTTTCTCGAGTGACCCTCGCCACAGCCTGCTCCCCGGAGCATTTGGTAAGACAGTCTTACAATAGGAAGCTTTTCTTTGGGAGATACCTAGGTTACTTATTGCTGAGACAAAAATGCCCACCACCCAAAGCTAAAGGGGAAAAATTTTTAGTGGTTCGCCTATGGTAGAGGTTTCAGTCCAGAGTCAGCTGGCTCCAAGGCACCATGGCATAGCAGAGGAGCATCACAGAGAATAAATAGTCCACACCAAGCAGGCAAAGTAACAGTGAAGCAGCAAGAGGTGGCAGCAGAATTCAGCCTCTCTTTTGAGTTGTGCTATGCACACCCAGGATTATACTGAACCAATCATGGACTCACTTAGTAACTCTGCCCTTAATCCTAGCATTGCACACCTAAATTCCAGCATTATACATCCTAAATCCAGCCAGCTCTGCAAAATTCTACCTCTGACCAAATGAGAATTTGAGGGGATATCCAGATATACACCATAACAACACATCCCCTAAATGTTTTTGCTAATTTAATGAAACATTTGACCCATCTATAAATTATAAATATTCTCTACAATTTATAATTTATGAGAGGAAAAAAAGATTGTCACCTTAAGGCCAGGGATTTAGCTCCACGGTTCTGGCGCCTGCCTTGCAAATGCAAAGAGGTTCAAAGCCAGTAATCACAGACAACAATGCTGGGCCTGGTGGGTGTGAGTCACCACGCCCACCAGCAATCAGAACCACATACCACAGTAGGGGTGTGGTGGCTCATGTTCATAATCCCAGCGGGAGACAGAGGCAGGAGTGAGACCCTGTCTCAAAAAACAACAAAAAAAGAGAGAGGTTGTCACCTTAAAGTGAGGTAGAGCGACTTTATACATAATTTTTACTAAAGGAAATACCAATGATTATTTATTAATAGAGGCTTACTGATAATGCATGTGAGTATAATGTTCATACTTCTTCATCATAGAAGAAGTTAACCTGTCATAGGTTGACATCTTATATTAGTTTTAAAGGAGAAATTATGCCCTTCCAGGTAACTATACTATGTATTTATAATGTGTTGAAGAATGTTATATTAATCATCTAAAATTTTTGGGATCCCCTATTTTCTCTTTTTCAGAGATAAATTTTTCATATGCCTCCTAATTATACCTTATTTTATTTGTTCTATAAAAATGATAGCTTAACATGCTAACCTCTGTATGGTACTTTACATTTAAAAAATATGAGACCATGTTTACATATTTTAAAAATCAAATTATTATTTTACATTTTTCATCTTTATGAATTTTTTATGAGTTTATGATGTTCAAATATTTTTATCACAGAAGCTAACTTCAAATAAATTCTGAGCAATTCTATTGGCCAATTTTATGATTTTCTTTTTCTTTTTTTGAGACAGGGTCTGGCGTTGTAGCCCAGGCCAGCCTGGAACTCAACAATCCTGCCTCTGCTTCCCAAGTGCTGGAATTACAGGCATGAGCCGCCATACCCTGCATTGTGCTAGTGGTTACCAGGGAAGGAATTTTGGACCTAGTGCTAGCCAGGCAGATGCAGAAGACAGAACCACTGAGCTAAATCCCTGGCCCAATTTTATGATTTTTTTTTAATTTGGCAAACATGTAAATGGAATTATATCAGAGATAATTAAAAGGATAAAATAGTCCTTGAATCCTGAAATGTATTATTCACTTTCAACACATTTTGTAAACATTTGTGGGATTATGTTGATCCTAACACTAACAACTATGCCATGTTACTATTATCTTAACCTAAGTTGACAAATTGCCTTTTCCAAATCCATTACATAACTAGAAAAACTCTGAATCAATGACAGAACTACACTCCAGTGGCTGTTCTATGAGATATCTTTAATAGTGATGAAGCAAAGATTTGAAAAGCACAATAAATTTCCCAGCATGGTAATTGTCATGCCATAAAGAGCGAGAGATAATTCCACACTAGGTCCACACTAGGACACACAGTGGAAGTTTAAAAGGTGGAAGTTTATTCATGTGCACGGACCCCACTTCTCAAGGAAATGGAACCTGGAGCTGAAAAACTGAGGGGCTTTTAAAGAAGCACCAGCAGGAAAAAAGGGAAAAAAAACTGGTGGATGCAGAAATGGGTCAAAAGAACAGCTCTACAAACCACAGCTGCAGGTCAGTTATCAGGTTATCCAAACAAAGACACAGTTTTACAACTCGCAATCACTTCTCTGTTACATTTCACTGGTTCCGGGCAGTTTTATACCTTGCAACTATCTCTGCAACATTACACTGGTTCTGAGGCGGTGAACTCATCCTGGGAAGCTGGCACTCCAAGGTCACAGAAACAGTTAGCTGGGCTGGGGAGGAGAAGAGGGTCATTCCTCAGTCAAACATGGAGTCGTTGTGGGTCTCACATTATCCTCTGGTTTTTGTACATAATCAAATCATTGATTCATCATGTAACTTATCACATGTAAGAGGCTCATACATTTGACATAAAATCATGAATTTTACATTATTGACTTGGTTGGAAACATAGTCACATTTCGAAGGATGCAAGGACCGATCATAAGAATGAGAAGCAGGATTACTAAAGGGCCTGCCACAGTGGGCAGGAGAGTAGTTAGCCAGGGAGACCAGTTAAACGTAGACTGATAACAATTTTTCTCTCTTTGGTTGTTGTATTCAGTTTTTAAATTTTCTCTAAGCATGGCTAAGGTATCTCTAATCACTCCTGAGTGATTTGCATAGAAGCAACAGGTCTCACCTAGAGCTACACAGAGTCCGCCTTGTTTCATACAGAGTAAATCAAGGCCGTGTTGGTTCTGCAGTACTACCTGAGCTAAGGAATCGACTTGTTTTTCTGATCTAGACACTGTATCTTCTAAATATCCTTAATTTCTGGCTACTTGATGATTTAAGGCCTTGAAGTTTGTGTCTTGCAGAATCAAAGAGGAGGTTCCAATTGCTGCTGATCTGGCGCTACGTAAGCTGACTAGTATAGGCACTAGTACTGGTGCTGTTCGTTTAACTCTATACTGTCCTGGTAGGTTTAAATGTGCTATCCCTTCTGTACCAATGTGATATAGTACTTGAGGGAGTATATAGACAATGATGCAAAGGAGAGAGTCTTTCTGATTTAAAAAATCTAGATTTTGGGAGACATTGAGTGATGCCTGTGTACAAGCAAACCAGGCATCTTTTGGGGCGTTATAGTACTGGCTAGAAGCATCCGTAGAATGGTCAGCTGTGGTTATGTTACACAAGGGCTGATAATAAGGGGACAGGGTATAGTTTTGACTCTTTAAGCAGGTGCCCATTCCTTGAATGTTTCCCAGAGTTAAAGAAGGTTTGTTCCAGCTAGTCAGTGGACTTGACAGAAAGTGGTGAAGCTTGGGTGCCTATTCCTATAAAATAAAGGGGTCTCAGGTCAAGGCATAGCCAACAGTCTCAGGATTAGTACCATGTATAACATGTGTATTTGTGTAAGCATATCTAACATTGGTGTTGAGGACTGATTATCATGGCTTTCAATCACCAGTGACTCCAATTTTGGTGTGACTGGAGGGCTTCTGGACTGAGCAGGCCTCCCAAGCCTGTCTATGAGAGCAGAGAGAACCAGGTCTTGATTTGGACCTAGGGGCTGGATATCCTGATAGCTGTTTTTCTGTGTGGTGAACTCTGTACCTGGATCTCATCCTAAAACATATATTCTAATGCCCCAGTTTTTTTTGGATTTTCAGCTCAAATTGTGTAGGTGTTTTGGCTGGATAGTCCCGAGACAGTGCCCTAGAGATGAAGATGCGTGTCTGACACATCTTTTAAACAAAAGAGGTTCTCTATCAGGTGTGGCATAGGTAATAGTATAGGAGTTACTTTTGTCCAGGAGTCTCAGGGAGCTACTGTAACACAATCCCAGGGGTCTCAGGGAGCTACTGTAACACAATCCCAGCTAGCACAGTGGTAGTTTTTGACTATGTTGTTACCACAAAGACAATTATCTGAGGATGGGCACACACAGATCTGAAGGGACTGCCCGGCTCTACCCCCGCCTTTTATTTTACAACCTTCCCTTTGGTCAGTATCAGGTTGGAACAGATTACAGAGGCTAATGCTGAAGCTAACAGTTGGTCTGGTCCCTGGGTTATTTGGGAGAGCACCTGTGGTAAACACGGAAAGGGGACATAACTATAACTTTTGTATTAAGTTCTAGTCTTCTGTGAGTTGACAGCACACAGCAAAATAATAAATAATTAGGCAGAAATGAAAGTTAAAATGCTGAGCTTGGGCCTGACCCACATGACTCAGGCTACCAGGAGCCGTGACTCCAGCCTGCTACATCTTTTTATTAGCTACATTTCCTAAAGCCGGAAAGACAGGGAGACACCAAAAATAGCCCTATAGAAGTTATGTAGATCTAGAGAGGGGGTCAAGGCAGGTGTCAGCAATAGTCCTTGAGAGGTCAGACAGATCCCTGCAGGTTTGCCCTAAGGCATCACAGCGTGGAAACCATTGAATCTTTGTTGCCATCTGAGGTGAAAACAACAGCTAAATCCAAGGTCAGGCTGCGGGCTGGAAGGCCTGAATTTTGACCTTGCACTTTCCAAACAGGATGGTTCCCAGTAGCACCCATCCACTGGAAATCAGCTTTAGTTCCCAGACTTCAGTTTGAGGGGCGTAAGGGTTGCTAGCGTTCTCTACCACAGGCTAGAAAACAAACACAGCATTATCAACATTAAACACATCTTTTGAGTCTTATCTTTGAATCCCCAGGCTGGCTTGTGATTCTCCATTTGTCCTGTGGAGTGACTTCCATGGCCAGCTTGACGTGGCTCTGATAGACCCACGGAGTTATGCCTGCTACTTTTAAAGCTGATGGTGTCACAAATATCACAGGAAACATTCCCCCCAGCGAGGTTCTGGTGCTTTAGGAGAATGTCGCTAACAAGGACAAGGTCTCCTGGCTGAAATCCATGGTGGAGACAATTTTTGTTGTTGCTGTCAGGTTTGGCCTCCTGGATAATGCTCTTGATTTTGGCTTGGAGCACCTGGAGGGCTTGTAGGGATTTGATCAGATTATGATTACAAGACTCAGATACTATTTATTTTTTATTTTTTTAAGGTTTTTTGAGACAGGGTCTCGCTTTTTGGTTCAGGCTCAGCCCTGAGCTCAGCCTCAAACTCACATCACAGCAATCCTCCTGCCTCTGCCTCCCGAGTGCTGGGATTATAGGAGTGAGCCACCACGCCCGGCCCTGTGGTATGTGGTACTGGTTGCTGCTGGGGTGAGTCTCCACGCCCAGTATTGTTATGTGGTTACCGGGGATCAAACCCGGGTCCTTGCGCTTACAAGGCAGGCACTGAGCTATATACCCAGCCCTCAGATACAATTTCTAAATTAGTAACAGGCAGTAGTGACAGTGGCCTACCAAACATTATTTAATAGGGGGTTAACCTGACTATATAGGGAAGGCATCTAATTCTTAACATTGCCAAGGGAAGGAGATCTAACCAACTAGCACCGGCTTCAATAACTAACTTAGTTAAAGTTTCCTTTAGAGTTCTTTTCATTCTTTCAACTTGCCCTGAGCTCTGTGGCCTGTAAGCACAATGTAACTTCAACTCAATACTGAGTTTTAGCCACTAATTGAGAAACTTTGGCCGTGAAGGCCAGGCCATTATTGAACCCCAGAAACTATGGAAGACCAAACTGGGAAATGAGCTCCTGTAGCAGCTTTTTACTCACTATCTGAGCAGTTTCCCCCTTAGTCAGAGAGGCTTCTGCCCATCCAGAATAATTGTCACCCCAAACAAGCAGGTACTTGTAGCTATGGCTCGGTTTTACCTCCATGAAGTCAAGCTCCCAGGACTTGCCTGGATGATTTCCCTGGTTTTCTTTGTCTCAGCCCAAAGTTTACACAAGCACAGGCCTGGCATCTGCCTCAACTGTCTTGGAGTATGTCTGAGAGATGTGGGATCAGGAACTGATGCTTCAGGAGAAGTATCATCTTATTTTCACCCAAATTGGTGAATCGGTGACCCTGGGTGGCCAAGTGCCTGCGTATGGCTTGTGGAAGACAGACACGTCTATTTGGATGGTCTCACCAGCTGTTGTCTTTCTGTGAGGCTCCAGTGCAGTTGCATAATTTAAATTCTTGTTCCGGGCAGTGAGGTTTATCAGGCAGCTCAGAGAAAACTGTCACAGGCAGAGCAGCTACCACTTTCCCCACTGGTTTTTCTGTAGCCTCTATAACTTCGAGGTAGTCTCCCTTTTGGTGTCTCTTGCAATGTATCATAGCAACTGCTTTCAGTTTCCAAATGCTTCTGGCGGAGCTAAGATCTCTTTCTTATTTTTAATGTCTTTTTCCTCAGTAGTCAGAAGTCCCTTTTCTTGTACATTTCTCCATGCACATGCACTGTAGCAAATGCCTACCTGCTGTCTGTATATATGTTTACTGACTTGGTTTTTTCCCAGAATTAATGCTTCTGTTAGAGCAATTAATTCAGCTCTCTGAGCAGATGTTTCATGGCTCACAGCTTCAGCCTAACGAATAGTCCCTGTTTAACTACTACAGCAGCCCCTGCATACCTGATTCCGTCTTTTACAAAGCTGCTGCCATCTGTGAAGAGCACTTTTTTGGCTTTCCTTAGTGGCACATCCCTCAGATCTGATCGGCTAGAGGTTGCTTCCTGTATTACTGCAGGACAGTTGTGAACCAGCAAGGAAGAAGCAGGATCTGGCAGCAGGATCTGGTGGCAGGATTTAAAGCTGCAGTCTCTGCGAACTTAATTCGAGGTTGATCAATGAGAAGAGCCTGATACTGAGTGAGTGTGGCATTTGATAGCCAGTGCCTCTTCTTACCATGACAGACACAGCATGAGGAGCTACAATAATCAGTTCTTGACCTTGGCTCAACTTGTCAGCTTTTTTGACCAGGAAGGCTGTGGCTGCAAGGGCTTGAAGACAGGGAGGCCAGCCTGCAGCTACTGAATCAAGCCACCTAGACAAGTAGGCTACTGGCCATTTCCAGGGTCCCAGAGTCTGAGTTAGGATCCCTTTAACGACTCCTTTGTCTGTTCTGTTACATACAGCTGGAAAGATTTTCTAATGTCAGGGAGAGCCAATGTGGGGACATCTCTGAGGGCTTGCTGTAAGGCCTCAAACGCCTTTTGCTCAGCTTCAGTCCAGGTCAGGGGGATAGACCCATCTGCTAAGGCTGCATATAATGGTTTTGCCATTTCTGTGAACCCAGTTATCCTCAGCCTGCAATAACCAGCTGTCCCTAAGAATTCACAGACTTGTTTTTTCATGATGGGAGTGAATATCTATAATGTGGCCTGTTTTCTTCTGGCCTATAGCTGTTGGGCCCCCTTTTCTATTTTATATTCCAAATAAGTTAGTTTGCTGACACAGATTTGGGCTTCTTTAGCTGAAACCCTATATCCCAGTTTTTGCATTAATTCCATCAGGTCCTCAGTAGCCTGTCTGGCAGGACACATGATGATCTGCTATGATCTGTGATTAATAAATCATCTACATACTGAAGCAGTCATGGGTGGAACTGATGGAATGGGGCCAAGTCCTTGCTTAAGGCCTCGTCCAATACTGTGGGTGCATTTTTAAACCCTTGAGGCAGTCAAGTCCAAGTCAATTGTCTTGAGAAAGCCTTCTGGGGTCAATCCACTCAAAAGCAAACAAACGGCTGTTTTAGCCATTGCCGGAGCCAAAGGCAGGTTGAAGAAAGCCTCTTTTAAATCCAAGGCAGGAGATTCAGCAGGATGTAAAAGGTAGGTAAGGTGGGTGGATCATCTCTACCTGTTTGTTTACCTCTTCTAGGTCTGGGCGGGACCGATAATCATCAGTCCCAGGTTTTTGAACTGGAAAGAGCAGGGTGTTCCAAGGAGACTGGCAGGGGACCAGAATCTCGGCCTTTACAAAACCATCAATGTGGACTTTGATCTTTTGTCTGCCTTCAGTTTTGATGGAGTACTGTCATACTGAAATAGGGGCAGCATTTGCCAACAGCGAAAACCACTATGGGAGGTTGATGACTTGCCATACCAAGTGGATTTGTTTCGCCCAGACTTGAGGGAACTTTGATCTGCGATCTCCCAGTAAATCTACCTGATTATCTGGAGCTGTGTGTCTGGCAGCAGAAGATACTCTTCTGACAGAGGGCAAGGGACCATAATCTGAGCTGGCTGAGCTATGTGACTCAGCTGCAGTTTTGCTTTAATCTTCTGAGAAAGAGATGTGTGCTCCTAACTTTCTGAGGAGATCCCTGCCCCGGAGAATGTAGGGACATTTAGGTATTACTAGGAAAGAGCGGGTCACCTTTTTGTGCCCTAAGTCCAGTCTTTGCTGTACTCCAATTGTAGCCTTTGGTTCATGGCCAGTGGCCCCATGGACTAAAGTTTCTCAGGTAGTGACTTTTCCCAGAGGGTCAGTGAGTAGAGAATGAGCTGTGCCTGTGTCTTCCAGGGACCCAGTTGGAGTGCCCCAGATTTTTAGTTTTACAGTGGGCTCACTGGGGCTCAGTTCATATGAGCCCTGACTGCCCCAGTCAGCTTCTCCGAAGGCCAAAATCTCTTTTGTCCCTTGGATTTTTGGTCTTCTTTATTTTTTTTTTTGAGGGGGCATTTGTGTTTCCAGTGTCTGAATTGCTTGCAATAAGCACACTGGTTTTTCTCTAATTTCTGCCTCCATATTCTGCCTGTCTTTCCTGTGAGTTTTGGTATGGTCTGATCACCCTGTTTACTGGCCTCAAATTGTTGTAGTTATGCTATAGTGACCTTTCCCAGCTGCTTAGCCATGGCTTCTGGAGTGTCTCTATTATCATCGACTTTCTGAGCTATGCTCAGGTACTCAGACCTGTTTTTTCCCTCAAACCCTTCTAATTTCTGTAACTTTTTTCTAACATCTGGGGTGACCTGAGAAACAAACGTCAGATTAACAGCCGCAACATTTCTATTAGCATCAGGGTCAATTGGAGTGTAAACCCAATAGGCCTCAAGAAGTCTTTCTAGGGGCCGGGGATTTAGCTCAGTGATTCCAGCGCCTGTCTCGCAAGCGCAAGGGCCTGGGTTCTATTCCCGGTTAATCACATACCATACTGGGTGTGGAGACTCATGCCCAGCTGCAATCAGTATCACATACCATAGTGCCGGGCGTGGTGGCTCACGCCTGTAATCCCAGCACTCGGGAGGCAGAGGCAGGAGGATTGCTGCGATGTGAGTTGGAGGCTGAGCTCAGGGCCAGCCTGAACTACAAAGCGAGACCCTGTCTCAAAAAACCTAAAAAAAAAAAAAAAAAAAAAGAAGTCTTTCTAGAATAGTGGCTGGTGACTCCGTCTTACCTTGTTTTACCTTGCTTCTCTTGCTTAGATTAGTTGGCTTTTGAGCCACTTGGTGGAGTTCAGCTAACAAATATTGGTAGTAATTAGATTTGTCCTTCCTCCTTCAGAGGCTGGATTCCACTCAGGACACTTAGTGGGGACTTCCTCTCTGCCTGATTTTTATATCCTCAGGTCCTGGTGCCTAGTCATGGCAGTCCTTCATGGCACGTTTAACAGTTTCCTGAAAGATAAGGTCATGCTCTTCAGTAGTAAAGAGGGTATGGAGGAGCTGCTGGCAATCATCCTATATGGCTGGTGGGTATGAAAGACCGACTCTTTAACAGGTGAATCAGAGCTTGGGGTTTTTCAGAGAGCAGTGCAATCTGGGTTTTCCAATTAAACAAATCACTGGTAGTGAAAGTGTAAGATCTATTGTCTTATCAAATGCTCCAGGGAGCAGGCTGTGGCGAGGGTCACCCGAGAGAGAACACACCAGACAGGAGTTAGATGTTAAAGCAGACCTTTATTAGTCTGGCCAGATGCACTCCCTAAGCTCTGGATTTAGAGAGGCGCCCTGCATCAGGGTGAGGGGCCTGTTACAGGAGACATAAAAGGGAACCAGGCAAGCAGAACTACAAAGTGAGATTTTTTTTTTTTTTTTTTTGCTTAGGGGCATTTCTACCTTATCTCTGTAGCACAGTTAGAAGGACATTATCCAGAACAGTCAGAGCCTTTCTGACTTATCTGTGCAGAACAGTTACAAAGATATCGGTGGTTCTTCCTGGGAACTAGGCACACAGGCACTTTCCCATGTAGGCACATTCCAGGAACTCAAGGTCTTTTTTGGTACTCAGGATACCAATGGGCTTGAGACAAAATGGCTTTACTCTGGTCATCATGGTCTCATAAATGGATCATAAATTAGTCCGCCACCAGGTTTGACCTGTTTTAGATTAAGAACAGATGAAGTCACAGGAACAGTGGCACTTTGAGAATCATAGAACTGACCAGATCTTGTGTGAGAAAGAGACAGAGGCTCAGAGGAAGCAGAAGGTTGGGAAGCTGGGCCCGGGGGGTGAAGGGGGGATCAGAGTAAAGTTCAGAATCAGGGTCAAGCTGAGCCTTGGCTCGATAGAAAGGTGGCCAAAGGTGGAGATCGTCTTCCAGGGGTGCTTGCAAGACTTTAGGAGGAGCAACAAAAATACCCATCCTTCAGAAGTTAGAAATTCATGTGTCGGATAACATCACCTCTTCATTTATCTTCTCTTTGTGCCTGTCTGAGAAGCAATGTCCTGATCCCCAGGACATTTTAAAAGCCAGTCGGGGATGCTCTACCATTTCAAGCCAATCATCAATATCGGGGAACTGATCTGGGTGTGGAGATCCCTTATAACCAGTTACCTGATCCCAGACCTCTTGACAAAGTTTCCACTTGAGAGCTCCTTTACTGGGCCACTCAATTCTGAGGGAGGTTCAGTCCACCTGACGGAAGGTCCTCAATTTTTTTTGTTTTTAAATTGAACACCATAATAGTTTTCTTTTTCTGTGGAATAAACTTGGTTAAAATGGGCCAGAGCACACTCCAAAGGAGTTGTAGATTTTGATCGGCTGGACTGTACAGATCCCATTTGTCTTGCAAAAGTAGCAAGAGCAACATAGAGTGAAGTGACAACACAGAACAGACAAGACAAAACTTAAATGGACTATAACCCTCCCGACCAAAATGATAAAACAGGCCGCAGAACCTCTTGCTGCCTCGAGGAGGCTCCGGGCAAGGAAAATAGTGCCACGACCAGCTTTTCCTTTGCCCTCCTGAAAATCTTAGATGTTAGAATCATAAGATTCTTACCTGATCTCTGGAAGTTTTTCAGATAAACTTCCAACTTTCCAGGGGGCAGATGGCCTCTGTTATGCTCTTAGGCAGGAGAGAAGGCTGCCGGGGCCCAAATAAGACACAAGGTGGCCTCTCTGTGCCTGTACTTGACTCCTCTGGCTTAGGTGGCCAACTGTCAGCCAAGCAGGCTGAAGTCCTCTAGTAGTGCAATATCTATATCGCTGGGATCTCAGATGAGTCCCCAAATGTTATGCCACAAAGAGGGAGAGAGAATTCCCCACTAGGACACACAGCAGAAGTTTAAAAGGTGAAAGTTTATTCAAGCGCATGGACCTTACTTCTCAAGGAAATGGAGCTAGAGCTGGAAAATTGAGGGACTTTTAAACAAGCATCGGCGGGGATAGGGGGCAGGAAAAAAAAACTGATGGATTCAGAAATGGAGCAAAAGTAGTTATCTCTACAAACCACAGCTGCAGGTCAGTTGTCAGGTTATCCAAACAAAGACACAGTTTTACAACTCGCAATCACTTCTCTGTTACATTTCACTGGTTCCGGGCAGTTTTATACCTTGCAACTATCTCTGCAACATTACACTGGTTCCGGGGCGGTGAACTCATCCTGGGAAGTTGGCACTCCAAGGTCACAGAAACAGTTAGCTGGGCTGGGGAGGAGAAGAGGGTTATTCCTCGGTCAAACATGGAGTTACTGTGGGTTTCACAGTAATAAATCTTCTGAAGACTTTCTTTGCATAATTAAGTAGAGGAAATTAAACTACTACTAATCCTATATATTTGAAATTATCTTTAGGAAAATTTCAAGTTTCATAAAAGCCTGCTAATGTTTTAAAGTCTAAAAATATTGCTGATGATGACAGAATTCTTATATTTTTGAGGTAGAAAGTTATAGAAGTTGGGGCTGGGGATTTAGCTCAGTAGTTCTGGCATTTGCTTTGCAAACACAAGGAAGGGTTTGGGTTTGATCCCAGGTAACCACATACAGCAATGCTCAGCATGGTGACTCACATCCACCAGTAATCAGTACTACATACTATAGTATTGGGCATGATGGCTCATGCCTGTAATCCCAGCACTCAGGAGGCAGAGATAGGAGGATTGCTGTGATGTGAGTTTGAGGCTGAGCTCAGGGCCAGCCTGAACTACAAAGTGAGACTCTGCCTCAAAAAAAAAAAAAAAAAAAGAAAATCATATAAGTGAGGAAACAACAAATGTGCCCCAAACAGCAAGTTTATATGAACTTGGATATCACCATATATTTTAAAATCGAAAGACAGTTTAAAATATATATATATATATAAAGTAGGATGCTTTGTATAGAAAAAAATTGAAGCATAAAGTGGTTTAAACAGTAAGAAAATCTATTGCATCAGAAACTAGGTAGTCTTGAACAGTTCTGTCCAATAAATATATGTGGACACAGGTTTGAGCTACAGATGTAATTTTATTTTATTTTTTTGTGGAACCAAAGATCAAATTTGGGCCTTTGTGCTTCCAAGGTAGGCACAGTACCACTTGAATTAAATCCTCAGCTAGAAGTAATTTTAAATTATTTAGTAGTCACATTAAAATGATAAAAATAAGCAAGTAAAATTAATTCCAACAACTTTAATCCAATATACCTAAAATATAATTCCAACATATAATCAATGTAAAAAGTATTAATATGCATTTTATTCTTATTTTAAACTAAATCATCAAAATCTACTGTTGTTTTACATTCACAGAATGCATCAATTTGAATTATCCACGTTTCAAATGCTCAATGGTCACATTTGGCAAGTATTCATTATGTTAAACATTGCAGGTCTCAAAATGCAATTGCCTCTAGACATGATGCAATCAAGTCCTAAACAAATTGGTTTTCTTTTCTAATTTTGAAGAAAATTCTTATCCTTTCAGCTCTGCCTCCTTTTTTTTTTTTTTGAGACAGGATCTTCCTTTGTAGTTCAGGCTGGCCCTGAACTCACTATGTAGCCTCAAACTCACAGTGATCCTCCTGCCTCTGCCTCCTGAGTGCTGGGATTACAGGCCTGAGACACCACACCCAGCAGTGTTGTACGTGGTGGTTGCTGGGGATCAAACTTTGGACCTTGCACTTGCAAGGCAGGTGCCAGAACCACTGAGCTAAATCCCTGGTCCAACTCTGGCCCCTTTTCCTTGTAAATTTCCACATCCTGAGGCCACAAGATAGCTCTCAGCTGCAACTGGATAACTTTCTTCCTTGTCCATGCCAGGTTGAGAGAGCAGCTGTTCCACAGCCAAACTCTTGATCTGACTGGAGTAATCTGGCCATGTACCTATCCCTGGCTCAACATTTCTTACTGAGGAAACAACTTAAGTCTGTATTTCTCAAAATGCTTGAGAACTAACATTTACTAATTGCCTATTCATGTCTAATGTCTATAGACATTTTTGACTGTTACAAATGTGAGAATTGGCTCTCCAGACTCCTAATTGGAAGACATCAGAGATGCTGCTACACATCCTATAGGGCACAGAGCAGTCCTCTAGAACAAGGACTAATCTGACTCAAAACAATATCACAATTGAGAAACCCTGCCCTAAGATTATTTTAAACTAGTACTTCTTTTTAAAAATTTTTTTTACTTCATTTACACGTTTGGAGTTCATGTTATGATTGTTTTGGGAATGGTTTATATGTGCATATTATAGTATATTTCTATTTTATTTCATTTTATTCATTTATTTATTTTAAATAGGGCAATCCTCCTGCCTTTACCTCTCAAATGCTAGGATTACAGAAATGGGTCAACCACTGGGTCAATTGTAATTTATTTTAAGTCCCTTTCTCCTTCTCTCTCCCCTCCCTTCTCCAGGTCCCCTATCCCATTTTTCATTGTTGTCAAAATTATTTGTCTTGGCTCATGTTATGGCATATAATATTTACATTAATTGGGGTTATTAGGTTCCTATACATAGCATATCTCTGCTATTCTATTTCTCCTTCCCTTCCTCCTTACCCCTCACCCTTGTTCCTTTGGACCAAATCCTTACTGCAAGAGATCCATTCCCTTGTCCCTTTCTATCCAACCTTTATAATTTTCTTTGTCTGTACTTTGCCTCACTCAAGTGACAGATACCATATGTTATTTAAGGTTGTTTGTCTGGTTTATTTCATTCAGCAATATATTTTCCAGGTGCATACATTTATCTATGAATGTCTCAAATTTGTTATTCTTTATATTTGAGTAGTATGTATACATACCAACTATATAGGCTGCTTCCAGGATTTAATTATTTAGAATTGTGTTGTTATTAACATTGGTAAAGGGCTGGGGAATTAGCTCAGCGGTTCCGGTGCCTGTCTTGCAAGCACAAGGGCCCGGGTTCGTTTCCCCAGTATCCACATGCAATACTGGGTGTGGAGACTCACGCCCAGCAGCAACTAGTACCACATACCACAGTGCCGGGCGTGGTGGCTCATGCCTGTAATCCCAGCACTCGGGAGGCAGAGGCAGGAGGATTGCTGTGATATGAGTTGGAGGCTGAGCTCAGGGCCAGCCTGAACCACAAAGTGAGACCCTGTCTCAAAAAAACCTAAAAAAAAACATTCGTAAGGGTGTACTTCTATCATATGTTGACTTAACCTCTTTGGAGAAGATATCTAGAAAAAGGACATGGGGGTCATATGGATTTTTAATTTTAGTTCTTTGAGAAATCTCCATAACTGCTTTTTATAATAGTTGTACTAATTTACATTCCCACCAATAATGAAGGAGAGTTCCTTTTTCACCACAGCTATACCAGCAGTTATTACTGCTTAATTTCTTAATGACTGTCATTCTTTCTAGAGTAAGATGGAATGTCAGTGTTGTTTTAATTTATATTTTTCTAATAGCTAGAGATGTTGAAATTTTTTCATATGCTTATTGACCATTTGTATTTCTTTTCTGTGAAGTGTCTATTATTTTTCTTGCCCATTTCTTGAGTGGGTATTTAATTTTAGGTGGTTCAATTTTTCAAGTTATTTGTTTATTCTTGACAGTAGGATCTTGTCTGAGGGATAGCTGGAAAACATTTTCTCCATTCTATAGGTTGTGTCTTCACTCTACTGACTTTTGCTGTACAGAAGCTTTTTGGTCTAATATGATCCCTTTGTTGTTTCTTGCGGCTATTTCTTGTGCAATTGAAGTTCTGTTTAGAAATTCCTTTCCTACACCTATGTCGTCAAGTGTTTTGCCTATTTTATTTTCCAGCAGGTTTAACCTTTCTGTTTTACTGTTTAGATCTTTAGATCTATTGTTATATTAATTTCATATATGCTGAAAGATGAGTCCAGTTTCAATCTTCTGCAAACAAATAACCAGTTTTGTAAACACCACTTGTTCTGTTGGCTATCTTTCCTTTGACATATGCTTTTGGTCCCTTTGTCAAAAATCAAATAATTGAATATGTCTGGGGAAGCTTTTTTTTTTTCTCAGTATCAGGGATCAAACTCACAACGTTGAGCTTGCAAGGAAGGTGGTGGCACCACTGAGCTAAGTCCAGTTCCTCTGGCCCAGGGGAAGTTTCTGTACCCTCAGTTTTCTTTCACTGATCCATGCATCTGTTTTCATTCCACTGCCATGACATTTTTATCATTGTTGCTTTGTGTTATAGCTTGAAGTCAGGTATTGCTACAGCTTTTGCTTTACTCTTAGAACCCAAAATTGCTTTTGCTATCCTGGGTCTCTTCTGGCTCCTTTTGCATTTGAGAATTGTTTTCTTTAGATCTGTAAAGTATGCTGTTTTTACTGGGACTGTATTGAACCTGTATATCAATTTGTGATGCGCAGTCATTTTGATAATATTGGTTTTGCCTATTCATGATCAGGGACATCTTTGCATTTCCTGGTGTCTTCTTCAATCTCCTTCAGACTACTGTAGTTTTCTTTGTAGAGTCTTTCATTTCCTTGGTTGAAAAGCTACATTTCTAAGCACAATGAGGGGGAATGAAATTATCATTATTGGTTTAGATTTATCAGATATATAAACTAGGAAAAAAATTAAATTAAAGGAATCTAGGCATGGTGTACCATCCTTGTAATCCCAGCATTCTGGGAGCCCCAGGCAGAAAGATGAAAAGTTCAAACCCAACCAGCATGATTGCTCAGGCCTGTAATCCCAGAATTTTGGAGGCAGAGGCAGAAGGATTGCTGCAAGCTTGAGCTCGAGGCTAGCCTGGGCTACATAGTGAGTTCAAGGCCAGCCTAAACTACAAAGAGAGACTTCGTCTCAAAACAAAACAAAAATTATCAAAGAATATTTAAGGAATAGGAGTGTAGCTCAGAGAAAGAGCACTTACTTGGCATATATGAGGCCATGGATTCAATCCTAGGCACTGAAGAAAAGATAATCAAAATGAAAAACTAAAATAAAACATATTGAAGATGTAGCTTAGTGTGAATGCCCAGGATTCAATCTGTACTTCTACACAATAAAGAGGAAGAGAAGGAGAAAGAGCATAAGTAACAAACAATAGCCATAAAACAACTGATTAAAAAAAACTAAAATAAAATAAAAATAAAATTAAATTAAAAAACAAATAATTTTAGAAATTTAAAATATTAAAAGTATGAGTCAGACATGGTGATTCACACCTGTAATCCCAGCACTTGGGAGGCTGAAGCAGGAGAACTGATGTGAATTTGAGGCCAGTTTAGGTTACATAGTAAGTATAAAGCTCACCTAAACAACACAGCAAGACCCTGTCTTTAAAAAAAAAATTATGGATAGGCTTCAAAAGTGCAATCTATATCATTATTTATATAATAGTTATTGGTGACTTTAATTGTTTTTTGAGACAAGGTCTGGCTGTATAGTTCAGGCTGGTCCTGAATTCAACCTTGAATTTAGCAGTCTTCTTGCCCCTGCCTCCTGAGTGCTGGGATTATAGGCATGAGCCACCACATCCAGCATTGTGGTGTGTGGTACTGATTGCTGATGAGTTTGAGTCTTCACCAGGGATCAAACTCACAACCTTGAGCTTGCATTGTTGTATTTGGCTACTGGGAATTGAACCCTGGTGGGTCAGCTTGCAAGGCAGGTACTGGAGCCACTGAGCTAAATCTCCAGCCCTTGACTTCAATTTTTATCAGTGTTTTCTACCTTTTTATAGTGAAAATGTCTTTGTATCATTGAATTTGCAGTAAGCATTTTTATAGTGTAAATTCTTGTACAATGGATAATTTCTCTAGTTTTTTTTTTTAAAGAAAAGATGTTTCACAATGTATCATCTTCAAAAGTTAATTTCCAGGGCTTAGGTGCAAGTCATTGGTAGAGTGCTTGCCTAGTGTGCTCAAAGACCTAAGCTTGAGTCCTAGGATTGCAAACAAAACAAACCAAAAATGTCCTAGAAAAAAGTTTTAAGGATTAATTCGAATTTTAATCAGCTTAAACATTTTTTAAATTAATGGGAAGATCATTTAATTAATAATTTTTCAAAAGGAAATTATTTGCACCCTTCATTTAAAAATTTAAAAAATCAGCTGCTATTCTACTAAGACCAGTCCCAGAAATGAAGCAAATAGCAAGTATCTCTCCGGAGGACTCTGAGAAATAATCTGCTGTGGATGCCGCGCTGAGCCTCTGGGTGCCGCTGTCCCCAAGTCAGTGGCTAGAAGGAGGAAACCAAAGCCGCTCTGACGCAGCATCCTCGCATGCTCTGAGAAACACACCAGAAGACTGCTGGTCTCTCTTTGACCGAAATACCTTGGTTAGGAATGTCAGGATGTTTAAGGACCCCGAGTGAGACGCTGCCTTTTTCTTCCCAGTGCCTGTCTGCGATCCAGAAGGAGAGGGCAACAGCCTTGAGGGGTACTGGGATCTGAGCCTCATCTGGAGAAGTCCGCCGGGTAGAAACACAGAGAGTGCCGGAGACGCTATTTCCCTTTCTGCTGCTACCTCTGTTCAGACTAGAGATCTACGTGGCAGATGCGCTGTGAGATTCCGGAAAAGAAGCCCAGGTCAAGGATCTTGTGGAAGATACGTGCTCGGTGACCAGAAACTACAGGTGAGTGCTGAGAACCATCCCATCTAGCGGAGGCAGCAAAGAACAACCTGAAAATGATTGGGTGATCTGGAAGACAAAGGAAATTCCTAAACCACTGAATTTGAAAAGCCAATTTACTGAATGTCATATAATATTTTTTCTTATAAACGTATCTTGGTATAAATTATACCATAATAGTTTTTGGTACAGACATTTTGTTTTGAAGCTTCTGGAAGATAACGTTAAGAGCAATATATGAACTTGGATGCTGGCAGTAACTATAAATTTATCAGATTGGTTTCAATAATTAATCTTCTCTGAATCTCAGAAGGAAAGCACTGTAGCAGTAAACATTCTGAATTGTTATAGAAGAAGCTATGCACCATAGGACCAGAGCTGTAATTTTAATGGTGGAAATGAAACAGAACAAATCAGGGCAAGAGAGAACCTTGGACGCCAGTTTTAATCCTTGGAAACTGAACCACAAGTCGTACAGCGAACCACCCTCCAGGAGAGCTTGCCCTCCACCACCTCCTCCGTAGTCTTCAGGAGATCTTCCCTGATATGATGACAGGCTTATAGTTAGTTCCCTTGTAGTCCCTCTCTACCCAGTCTCACAGAGCATATGGAATATAGCTATTGCCCCCAAATTACAGCAATGCTGGATTCTGAAAAAGAACAAGAAAAAACACAATGCTAACAGTAAGATTAAAATGGAGGTCAGAGATGATAATGCATGTCCCTATCAGCTGGGTGTTTGGTCTTATTAGTATAAGAACTGTGATTACCTAACCAAAACAAATGAATTGATGGCCTTGATTAAGTGGAGAGGTGAGAATTGTTGTAAGGAGAAATGATGCTACTGGAAAACAATTCACCTCCAAGAATTACTACGTAAGTAAGAGCCTCTGATGGAATTCTAGGCTGGAAGTAAACTCTGAAGTACAGCCTCAGAGCCCTCAACAAGGACAGGCTGCCCGCTCCTCCAGCAGCACAGTCATCGTCCTGAGTCTAATTTATCAACAAAAAGCCCGCACCAGATTTCTGACAGGCTACCTTTTTGATTCATGTGACCAGAAACACCTATCCAGGCCTCTGTTGTATATTTTAGTGATTCATACAGGGCTTAACGTTTGCCATATTCCTACTTCTTCCTGATCAGCAAACTGGCACCGAGGAACAATATCATGTCAGTGAGGGCAGCCTGCGGAGGTGTTTGTGGAGATTACTTATGAGCTGACTCTCAAGGTAGTGAAGAGGTTTGGCTGACTGTCATGCTGAGACTGCCTCTGAGGGTGGATAGCTGTCCACAAAATGCAATGGCAGATTTTGACAGGAGTGACAGCTTGGTGAGGCCCTCTTTGACACTTCACTGTATGCCCCAACGTAGAGAGCAACTGGGCACAGGGATCCCTGTCCTATCACATATTTCAGGCCAGTTAACCTGATTCTTCAACTGAGGGATTCATAAAAGCTAGGAATGTATGGTGATGCTGCAGGTGACAGAGATGCAGCCCACGGAATTTCACTGGTCCGTCACAAAATGGGGAGTCAACACCTGGTGTTTGCCAAGAGTCTGCAGGCATTGAGGCCAGAACTCTGCTACCACCAACACCCATTTACTGCAGGTAGAGCTGCAGTTTTACATGGTAGAACTGGCCTAGGCCTTGCTCTCTGTGTTCCTCCGTATAGGGACCCTGGCCATTAACTTCTAGCCCCCACAGTTCTCTAGCCACATGCTGTGAGTGCCTTCATCCTATTTCTCATCAAAGTCTGGATTTGGAATTGTCCCTATCTTAAAAGGAGAGAAGTTTGCCACATTCGTACAACCTATGTGTATCTTCAACTATCTTAGTTTCTTCAAATTAACTCAAGAAACATCTTTCAACTGGATATTCTGTGTAGTATCAGGAATGAAGTCTAACATGTACACTGCACTCAAATGTGTTCATGTGAGTTTTTTCATTTTTATTTAATACATCCTTTTATAAATCATTTATAAATCGTTTCTGTTTGTCTTGTTGTTGGAGGTCAAGAGCTCTACAAGCTTGGTTTCCAATATTTATGTTTGTTTTGGTTTGGTTTATCAGCTCACAATTTCTTTTTTTAAGGTTTTTTGAGACAGGGTCTCATGTTGTGGTTCAGGCTGGCCCTGAGCTCAGCCTCAAACTCACTTCACAGCAATCCTCCTGCCTCTGCCTCCCAAGTGCTGGGATTACAGGCGTGAGCCACCACGCCCGGCACTGTGGTATATGGTACTGGTTGCTGCTGGGCGTGAGTCTTCACGCCCAGTATTGTTATGTGGTTACCGGGGATCGAACACAGGCCCTTGCGCTTGCAAGACAGGCGCCGGAACCACTGAGCTATATCCCCGGCCCCAGCTTGCAATTTCTTTGGAGGAAAATTTTGTGTGCATTAATACATGTTCTGAAAAATTGTTTCCTGTTAAAGAATCTCTTCCTTACAATATTGAAAGTCTATTGCACCTTTAAATTCTATCCTTGGGGTCCATTTACTTATCTTTAAGAATCTGAGAAAATGTAGACTTCATTATACAACAACAGAAAGATCTCTTTCCAAGAACATCCTTGTGGTTTCTTAATCTTTTCTTTCTTCCTCATTTTCTGAATTTCTATCAGTCATAGTGTCTATGAGTGGCTGCCATTATCTGGCTCCAGTT
>PVIR01018919.1:0-32759 GCA_004026965.1 Petromus typicus | reverse complement strand
CCTTCCTTTTACCATCCTTTTGAAGAGGAACTCTGGGGACAGCTGAAGACAGGAAGAGAGGCCATGCCCCCAAGTTACTGGTTCTTGCCCTACAAGGGCAATCACAAGACATCACAAGAAAGTTGGCAATGCTTGTTTTTATGATGGAACTTCCTATGGAAATCAAAATGGAAGAAATGTAGAATGGAATTGATATGATCGTAGGGACTCTGGGTCATATGGAAGATCACATTCAGAATGGCAAGCTAGACGTCACTGAACCTGAGCATGATGTGGATGAACTTGATCAGATGTTGGGTTTATGTTTTGCTGATCAAGTGGAAAAGGTTTTGTATGGCATTCAGAAAAGATTCCAAAAGTAGCTCCATGCATTGCTTTTTTTCTGTAGTTTGTGCAAATTGGGTATTTAATGTGAAAAAAACACATGAAACCCTACATATAAACAGGTCAGCTTGATTGATAAGCCTCAGAAATAGCAGCAACTATGAGGATGTGATCCAAGTGTTCTGTGGTCATCGGAGATGTACTGTCTTTTTCCAGGAAACCAAGAAAGAAGCTTAGGAATTGTCTGTAAAGCAGAATACTCAGTCATTAGATGAAGACTTTCCACAGAAGCAAAAGAAACAACGTGAAAGACTTCAGAAACAGTGATTTTGGAGTTCTGGTGAGGATCTGCGTTGCTGCTCAAGGGCTAGATATGCCTAAAATTCACTGGGTTGTAGTCCTACATTAATTGAAAGGTATATATTCCTACATTCATTGTTCTGGCCAAGTGGGTAGAACTGGAAGGATAAAGGTTTGTATCTGCTTTTATCAGCACAGGAAAAATTTCAGTTAGCAAGGGGCTGGGGAGTTAGCTCAGTGGTTCTGGCGCCTGTCTTGCAAATGCAAGGACCCGGGTTCGATCCCCAGTAACCACATACCATACTGGTTGTGGAGACTCACACCCAGCGGCAACCAGTACCACATACCACAGTGCCGGGCGTGGTGGCTCACACCTGTAATCCCAGCACTTGGGAGGCAGAGGCAGGAGGATTGCTGTGATGTGAGTTTGAGGCTGAGCTCAGGGGCCAGCCTGAATCACAAAAGCAAGACCTTGTCTCAAAAAAACAAAACAAAACAAAACAAAAAACCCTAAAAAAAAAATTTCAGTTAGCAAAAGTAGAGCAAAAAGCAGAAATTAAATAGTTTTGTTCTTTCCTCAAAGGAATAAGAAAAGCTTCCAGCAAAGATACCACCAAGTTTTTAGCCATTTAAAGCAGTCATCTGAGAAGCTGAAAAAGAGGGAGCCGAGCAGGCCCTAGCAACAGCAGCCCATATTTCAGGTGCTACAGTTGTTGACCAGCGAATTTTTAACCATGATCTTGCCATGCTCAAATGAAAGGGCAAATATTAGTTCTGTTTGGAAAGAATATAAGGACCAATTGGGTGAGGATAAAAGAAACTCGGAAGAGTGAGGCAGAAGGATCCTCTCCTAGCAAGACCTTGTCTCAACTTTCTCCCCGCTCCCCAAAAGAAAGAAATGGGCTTTGTCAAAGGAAAGCTCCATGTTTGTTTTGATGTCTGTACTACAGCAGTCACAGAAATAACGGGAGAAGCCGGCTATGGTGACACACGCCTAATCCCAGCACACAGGAAGCTGAGGCAGAAGGACTGCTGCAAGTTGAAGGCTAGCTTGGGCTACGTGGTGAGTTCAAGATCAACCTGGAATAGATACTGAGACCCTGTCTCAAAAAATAAAAGTGAGCAAAAAGAAAGAATAGGAAGAATAGTATCCCTCATGACACTGGAAGCCCACTTTAGCCACAGAGCTGCTAGGGCTAGTAGAATCATGGGAAGAACCAGAGGTTCCTGGGATCAGCAGGAAGGCAGCCCTGGTTTGAGAGGGACAATAGAAAGAAACAAGCTTTGGGGCACAGTGGACTAGAAACAGAAGCTTCAGAGACAGGGCTCAGGAAGAGGCAACAAAAGTGACAGATTTAAAACAAAGCTCAGAAGCAGTGTTTTATTAAAGCATGTGGTCAGTGATTAAAAATAGAAGATATATAAGGCAAAAATATGTTTGGCAACACGAAACTGAGTGATACTTTTCACATCAAGTTAAAAGCATATTATGCTTCCCTTTGACCACTTGTGAGGCCACCATCCTTTGCAGAGAAGGGATGGAAAGACACACCTTGCTCCTGGGTAGGAAGAACCAATATCATCATCAAAATGGCTATACTCCCAAAACTATTATACAGATTCAATGCAATCCCGATTGAAATCCCAACAGCATGTCTCATAGATCTAGAGAAAAAAATCCAAACTTTCATCTGGAACCACAAAAGACCTAGAATAGCAAAAGCAATTCTAAGCAACAGGGACATGGTGGGGGGTATTACAACTTTGAACCTGAAACTATTCTTCATAAACTTCATAGCTGCTCTTACTTCTTCCTCTGAAGTGTTCATTTCAGATGCTCATTTTTGAATTGGGTCTTTAAATTTGGGTGGGCTGATTTTTTAAACCTCTTTATATTTTCTACATAGTAGCCTTTTGTCTGAGAAACATTGCTACATTTTATATACACATCATACTTGAACTCAACACTGGAATTGGTATCAGTATATGACATGAATTAATTCTAATTTTTACCCATTTTCCTACCCACCCCACCCCCTATATACATATGCTTTCTATTTTTTTTTATAAAATTATATTTTTTCTTTCCCCTCATTACTTCCCCCTACCCCTTTCCCTTTGAATATTTTCTATTTCACAAAATCTATCATACATTCTAGAAGTCATCTACATCAGACTAAGAAGATATTTTTTTTCCCTTTTCTTCACATAAAAAGAGACACCCAGTAATTTATTTGGACTTTGTTGTGTCTGCATGTGACAAATAAGCTACAGAAATTTTTGAAGCCATGAGTTAAAAATAAGGCCAATGTATTGAAGATGTTAGACCATAAAGATCAGAAAGAACCTGAATTTTTATTGGCATGGTCAGCTGCTGAATTGGAACTGTCCCACCTGAGACTTCATGTTATATGAGATAATAAGTGCTCCCTTATGGAAGTGGAAGACCTCTACAACAAAAACTATAGCACTCTGAGGGCCTGGGATTTAGCTCATTGGTTCTGGCACCTGCCTTGCAAGTGCAAGGACACAGGTTCGATCCCCAGTAACCACATACAACAATGCTGGGTGTGGAGACTCACACCCACCAGCAATCAGTACCACATATCACAGTGCTGGGCATGGTGGTTTACACCTGTAATCCCAGCACTTGGGAAGAAGAGGCTGGAGGACTGCTGTGAGTTCAAGGCTGAGCTCAGGGCCAGCCTCAGCTACAAAAGCATCACCTTGACTCAAAACAAACAAACAAAAACAAAAAAACCAACTACAGCACTCTGAATAAAGGAAATCAAAGAAGACATCAGAAAATAGAAGGATGTTCTTGGATAGGCAGTACCCACATAGTCAAGATGACTATACTTCTATTATTGATACACAGGTTTAATGCAATTTCAATCAAAATCTTCACAGAACTGGAGAAAACAATCCAAGAATTCATATGGATAGCAAAAGCATTCCTGGGTAAAAAAAGCAAAGTGAGAGGCATGAAAATTCTGGACATGAAGCTAATGTGTAAAGCTATTGTAATAAAAACATCATGGTACTGGCTCACATGAGGATTAGTGGAACAACTTAAACTATTGAACTATTGAACTATTAAAATATTGAACTATTTGATCTCTTTAATAAGGGAAAAATGGTCAGATACATGGAGATGATTGAATCTAGACCCATACTTCTCACCATGTACTAAACTAAAATCAAAATGCATCAGAGAACTAAATGTTAGGACAGAAACACTTGTTGGAAGACAAAATAGGTAAAACTCTTGAAGTCTTAGGCAAGGATATTCTGAAAAGAATCCCACATGTGTAGGAAATACAGTAGTACCAAGAATCAAAAATGGAATCATATTAAAGACAGATAATAGGAAGCAGAGATACAGATTTTTCTTAAAGGGGAAGGGGATCAAGAGATGGGTGAAAGGGAAAGGAAAGAAGAAAAAGGGGATAATAAAAGAAATTAAGATGCATTATGTACGTGTACATGTAGAAAAGTAAAAAGAATTAAGATGTATTATGGATATGTACCATTATGTACATATATTGTGTACATTCCTCCATAAGGACTATAAACATGTATCACAAACATGTTCAGAGAAAGAAAATCATCTGAAGGAGAAAAAAAGTACCGCTTTTATAATTAAGCCAGGTGAGGTTCCTGTTATTTGCAACCCAAAATACTTTAAGAGATATGGAACTACCTCTAAAAGACAAAGTGCTAGCCAAGTCTGTAACTGGCTGAAATAAGACCCCTGGGTCTGGATCCTCTGTGGTCCAACCAATGGCTCAGAGTATTTTGCAATGAGAAAGCAAACTGATTAGAAGGTAAATACCTGGAAAGTGGTCTCCTATGTTCCTTTAAACTTGTCATTCAATCCTGTCACTAGACATTGAATTTTAATTTTCACTTCCTGTATTATATTTAAGAGTTATTGTGTGCTTACTTTTGCTCAAGACAACTGGCAAATTCAGAAATAGAACACAGGGCCCAGGTCATGGTGGAAGTTTACAACTCTGACAAAACCTTTTGACAGAGAACAGGAAATAAAAGTCAGCCAAACAGGAAGTAGGCAAAGTAGAACAGAGCAGCCGGAAATATTTGGGCCTAGTGCAAGACTGTCTATCTGCAGAACACACACACACACACACACACAAAAATACCAAAAAATTTCAGAACTGAAATTTTTAACTTTTAAACATTAAAAAAGGGCTACAGGGGAGAGAGAAAGCAAACACAATAGTAAAGGGATGAGAGAAATGTTTCTAACCAGAGTAATTACTGCATTGACCAAAAAATGTTATCTGTATCAATAGTGGCAATTTCAAGCATTTCTGCAAATTATTTCAACATCCTCCCATGAAGACATGAGTTATGTAGGCCCTCTCTGCACCAAATCATGGTGACTGGTTGACCGGAAGAATATGGCAGAGTTGACTATCTGGCTTCCCAGGCTGGATCATAAAAGGTGGTACAAATTCTTCCCAGTTGTCAGGATCTTACATTAAAATCTTGATCCACTGCATAAGAAGCATTACTACCCCAAGACCACGATGCTGTAAAGAAGCACAATTAACTTACGAAGACAGCCTACATGCAGAAAAGTTGTCACATGGAGAAAAACTGCCCAGCCATTCCACACTTTCCCAACACTTGCTTTTCCATCTTCTGCTTCTGAAGGATTACAGCTACACTACTAATCCCAACCTACGGCCATCCACGGAATGCTTCCTGAATTCCTACTTGTAGAAACCCTGAGAGATCGTAGAATGATTATTGCTTTAAGCCAATAAGCTTTGGGGTGGTTTAGTAGGTCACAATGGAAACTAGAACCTTAGATGAGGTGACTTAAGTGCAATGGCTTTTTAATAATAGGGAAAGAACTTGAGGGCCCATTACTATATAATTAATTACTATGACAAGAAAGGTGAAGTGATTTCCAGTCAGAAGACCTGTCACCAATAAAAAACAAATAATTACTTGATGACACCAAGTAGATTTTTGAAAAGGTCTTAATTATGAAAGAATGTGCTAATTAAGGTGAAAATATTATGAAAAGTTTAGATATTTCTGAAGGGCAATTTGTAGAAGTTTTTTTTTTTTTTTTTTGCTACTTTTTCTTTCTAATCCATATTACCAACATATTATGACAGATATTTGGACTGATTTCTGACACATTACAACTCAGTGACTGAGAAATTTATTATCCCTGTGAACTGGGTATTTAGTATTTTCAATCATTTCATTTATCTGAAACACTGCTAGTAGAGTCATATCTGTGAGACAAATTTCAATATGGGAAAGATGGATGTCAGAGAAGTCAAAGCCTCCTAAAGCTCAGACTATGGTATTAATTCTTGTTTTAAAGTATTGAAAGGCCAGGTGTGATCATAATTAAAGTATGTTCACTAATAAAATGGCTGACTAAATGAGATGGTAGGACTAATATACTTCCAAAGCAAAGTTCAGCAAACTCTTCTTGTAATAGACCAGATACAAAATATTTATGGCTTTAAAGGCTAAGAGATAGAATTGCAGACATTATAAACATAGTCATATGAAAAGAAAACACATTTCTGCAATTTACTTGATGAGATTAAAAATTTAATAAGTGAGTATAGTTTATTATAATACAGTCTTCTAATAAGAATGGAATTCTTCCAAGGGTATAATATTTTGCTTAATTGAAGATCAGAGTTAGCATTTCTTATCATCAAAGTGATTGCAAATGTCCCTTCTGGGAAAAAAATGTTTTAACATCTGAGTCAAAAACAAGCTGTATTTGGCCTATGGGCCACCGTTTACTCTGGAGGAATAAATCCCCAGTGCTTAATGTATTATTTTCCATAGGATTCAATAACAAAGTAATTCACATTGAGTTGCTCAAACAACAGATTCATTAAGGTGCCAACAGGGCCGTGCTCCCTGCAAAGGCTATGGGGAGGATCCTTGTTTTCCTTAACCATGTTTTGGTAGCTGCAGGTGTTCAGATCTCTGCCCCTGTCTGCATATGGCCATCCTCCCTCAGTACCTATTGGCCGCCTCTCCCGAGTACTGGGGATTGAACTCAGCGCCACTGAACTAAATCCCCTGTCTGTCACCTCCTATAAGGATGCTAGTCATACCTTATTTCAGTATGATCATGTCTTAACTAACTATATCTGCAACACATGTGACTAGTTATTTCCAAAAGAAGTCACATTTGTAGCTACTAGGAGCGAGGCCTTAAACATATGTTTTGAAGGGATCACAATACCAATAGACTTGGGCAGAGAGTTCTGAAAGATCCTTAGCTCAAAGGTGTCAGTTATCATTATTATACACTTTTGTCATCAAAAATGTGATACTATTCATGACCACCCAGTATGCTTAGTTCTTTTGTTTTGAGACAGGGTCCTGCCTCAACTCACTGTGTAGCCTCAAACTCAAGAGGATCCTCTTGCCTCAGCCTCCTAAGTGCTGAGATTATAGGCATTTACCACCACACCTGGCCAATTTAGTTCAGTTCTTACCTTAGAGAATATCCACTACCCTGGAGCAGATACAGAGTGCTGTCCTTTATGGTGCCCATTGTTCTAAACCCTTGGAGACTTATTTTTTGTTGTTTTAGAGCCCCCAGATATTAGGTGCTTTCATTTGAAAATGTGTCACTATGAGGGAAAAAAGGATTAGAATTCATTTAGTACTAGAACGAATGTTTCTTAGCCATTTTAGTTTTCCTGGAAACTTCATTTTGCATCTGAGATTTTTTTAAAATGTGCTTTTTGTTTATTTAGTTTGTTTCTGCTTTAAAATGATGAAATTTGAACAGATTTTGACAACACCCTCCCAACACTGCCAAAAACTCACAATTTAAAAATGACCCCTGGTTGTGCAGGAGAGCACAGTAAGTCTTGGGTTTAATGAATTATCTGATATGCACTAAAAAGGCAACTAAAACCAGACCACACCCACAGTTTAACTTCTGAGAGAGAGAGGACAGACTCTTGGAAGGAGAGGGAGGGGGGCTTCTTTGACCTGTCGAGCAGTCGCACACGCTGCGTTTCCCAGTGGACTTTGGGCAGTGGGGTCAGCAAAGTTGTCTCAAGAACATCCTCTTATCACTTCCTCTTTAACTGAGTAATTTTTTGTATTCAAAGAAGTGCACTGTGTTACAGAATCAAAATGTTCACATTGGAAAAAGCCCCACTTCACTTCCTCTTATTTAACAGATGGAGAAACAGGTTCAAAGTGGTAAACGCACTGAACAAAGCCCGTGCTTTGATTTACCTGACAGACACGCATTGAAGAAGCCGCACACGCGGGGCCGTGTGCTGGGCCTGAAACCCAGAGGTGCACAAGCTCTGTCAGGACCTTCGCGTCTAGCGGAGGAGGCAGAAAGCTAGCAAAAGTTCTCACAGGTGTCTGCGACACGTACAATAAAGGCAAGTGCAGGCACTGTAAGGTGTCTGGCCAAGGCAGGAGAGTTGAGAGGCTAGGCCGGGTCTGGGGCTGGACGGGAGCCTTAGATGATGAATTTGAATGTCCTGTGGCCTGAGGTGAGGCAGAAGAAAGCGTTTTCTAGGAACAGCGAGGTCAGTGTTGGAGCACTGCGTGTGAAGATAACATAGTTCTTGGCCAAATAGGAAAGGTAAACAGGGATGCTATCTTGCAGGGTGTTTGAAACGATAAACTTTATCCCAAGAACACTGCGAAGCCCTAAAAGCTTCCATACAGAAGAGTGTGATGGGAAAATTTGATTTTAAAATACACAAAAATGCTTAGAAGTTGAATGACAAATGATTTAGAAAGCATGACAGAAATGAAATGAGAAATGGGACGCGCGCATTTTGGAAGGTGACTGATTCTTCAGGCAAGCATTAATAGTAGCTTGTGTAAAGATATAGCTGTGATGATGGAAAGAAGTGAGTAGATTAATGATTTTTCACGAGTAAATCTAAAGTATTTGAAAAGTTAGCAGAGCCTGGTGGTGCATGCCTATAATCCCAGGACGTGGGAAGTTGAAGCAGGAGGATTTTCTTGAGTTCCAGGCCAGCCTGGGTTATATAGTGGGTTCAACGATAGCCTGAACTGCATAGCAAGACCCTGTCTCAACATAGCCCAATAAATAAATAAGTAAATAAATAAATACGATTATGTGTACCCAGAGTGACTTTCAGGTTTCTGGTATGAGTAGCGAGGTAATGGACTGGTACCATGTAATGAACTATAGAAGGTTGGAAAATCCCCCAGTTTAGGATAGGAAGGTTATAAATTTAATGTGGAATGTTCAATTGGAGCAGTTTGTGAAATAGCAAGATAGCTTTTTGAAGGTAGAGATTTGACTGTGGTTGTTGGTATTCAAGGAGATCAATGCATAATGTTCCTTACCTTCGGGTTCGGAATGAACTGAGGAATAAATATTAATCTTGGGGATCAGACTCTCAACTTCTTTAGTGGATAAGTCAGATTGTAGAATAAAGCTTTGATCTGTAGACAAGTTGGACTTTTTAATATTTCCCCCTGAATTTCCTCTACTAGCTCCTACCCAAAGACCTCCATCCTTGCTGCAGAACTGAGCTTGGCCTGGTAACAGGGTACCATTCAGGAGAGAGGACTGGGTGTCTGCTGCAGGGCCAGTCATTCAGAGAGGGACAGAGATGACTTCAAATTCTCAGTGAGTCAACCCCCTGGGAAGGATATTCTTTCCAGCAGGTAACAGAGGAGCTCACAGCTGTAATGAAGGGGAGTTTAGCAAAGACATCATTTGCAGAGCTGTGGACAAAGTTAAGTCTACCAATAAGGGAGGAGGATGCTCCCAGGAGCGAATGTTAGTAAGTCCTAAAAGGGACAGCAGAAGGGAGCTGTTGCCAGAACTGCAGCCCAGAGGAGGGACTGTCCAAGGCAAGGAACAAGGCAAAGAAGCTAGTGCAAATCTGTTGTCCTCCATAGCCAAGGTGGACAGGCTGGGCTTCAGGTAGGAAAACACCTTACCTACTCACTCTTCCCGATTCTGAGCTTTCTCCTATTGCCCAAACCTTCCAGAAGTCAGAGGATCATATGGATTAGGGAATGCCATCTGTGGCAGTCAGTGATTCTGAGCAGAGAGCAGGGCAAGGAAGGTGGAGAGACAGGGCAACAGAAAATAACTAGCATGGGCAGGGGCTGAAGAGAGGGCAAGATGTCCTACTCTGCTGTCCCAGCAGTGAATGTCCCTGACCTGAGGATTGAAACCGCGCTGCTGTCCTGCTCCTGCTAGTGATGCCCCCCTCCTCCTGCGTCCCCGTACCCGCCTCTTCCTTGGAGAGCCTCCCTCAGGGACTGATGGGTAGGTCAGCCTTTGTTCCAAGAAGGTTCTCAAATGGGAGCAAAACAATTATCTTATGAAGTTAATAGTGCTCATTACACCCTGAGAAGGAAACTCATTACTATTTTATTTCCTAATCTCATATTTCCTCAACCACACTATCCAACTGACTCTCCAGAAGACATGCAATAGGATCAGAGGAAAAATGGAAACAGATAGCAATGTTATGATTGACAGGGATACAATGTCAGTCAAATAATTATGTTCCAAATAACCTTCTTCCCTTACAGCATTTTGATTCTGAGGTGTGGAATGTTTTCCCCTTCACACCTTAACTTTTCAAATTCATTCATGTCACAGTTTCCTCAGCCGGTTATGAAGGATTTGTCCCTGCCTGTGCCTGCACATCAGAACTTGCACAGTGAGTAGCAGTGGCGTGGAAGAAAGCCCTGTGGCCAGAGCAGAGCACTCTGTTACAAATGCTTAGTCACCAGTGCTCTCGGCACCACCGCGGGTCACACTAGTTGAGATACACACAGACCACTCTGAGCTGAAAAGTGATTTGGCTACAGAGACAGATGAGTGATTGTGTGGAGTGGGTAAGTAGGAGCAGCAGAGAAGGAGACGGCCGCTATGCATACAGGGTTTGTCGGAGGGAGTCCCTGAAACTGTGCTCTAACAGGACGGCTGCACAGCTTTGTGATTACACTTTAAAAACTACTGAATCATTCACATTAAAGGAATGAGTATTATGGTATGTAGATTATAAAGAATGTGGAGGGAAGTTGAGAGATGGGCAGGTGGGAGCTATGCACTATTTTTATTTGCATCTAAATTTCTTGCAAAATAAAAACACTTTAAAATACTTTTTGGAATGCCATCAAAAATTAAGGTTTCGGGGCCCGGGATTTAGCTCAGTGGTTCCGGCGCCTGTCTTACAAGCGCAAGGACCCAGGTTCAATCCCCGGTAACCACATAACAATACTGGGCGTGGAGACTCATGCCCAGCAGCAACCAGTACCACATACCACAGTGCCAGGCGTGGTGGCTCACACCTGTCATCCCAGCACTGGGGAGGCAGAGGCAGGAGGATTGGTGTGATGTGAGTTTGAGGCTGAGCTCAGGGCCAGCCTGAACCACAAAGTGAGACCCTGTCTAAAAAAAAAAAAAAAAAAAAATTAAGGTTTCATGTATGAAAATCCATAAGCGGAGTATATTATAGACGTGTGAATTATCTGTGTGGGGGAGGTGAGAGTGAATAACTGCTCTAAGATTGAAAGCAAAAATGATTTAGAATATTTGCATTTTAAATATCAAGAGCCACTAAGAATATTTTATGTTGTTTTGCTTGTATTTTCCCTTTTATGTAGGCAGAAAGGCAACAGATGATTAAAAATTTATAGCTAAGTAATTCTAAAAGAATTTAAGCATAAAATAAACCATTAAGTGACAAAAAGCATTTTGTCAATATTTAGTTGGTAGTTTTTTCCTCTTTTTGGTAGTATATTAGATATCATAAAATACAGTATTTCATTCCTAAAGGGTAATACCTTTCAGATCTGATCTTCCTTTCATAAGATAAAGATACAGACATTGAGGTTCATAATTGTCTCCTGCACAAACTCTCCCCTGTTTAACCTCAGATTAGGGGTGTCACTGGAGGCCCGGGAAGAGCTGGTTTCCTTCAGTGACTACAGTTAATTTCACTTTCAGAGGCCAAACGGTTAACAAGACAGAGCTGATCATCCCAGTACCAGCCTCACACTCAATAAACATAAAAAATATGAGCAAATCTAATGGTCCCTACAGAAGTTAAAACAGTTATATCAGTGTTGACCTCAGCTGTCAGCCACAGAAACTGACACTGCTGGAGTTAGGCAAAGAAGGAATTTATCCAAAGCCCACTGGATAGTTGGGAGAATCACAGGGAAGCCTAGAAAAATCTGACTCTGCTCTATGAATATTGCTGCTGATGAGCTGTGGACATTTTATTTTTCTTTTGGGCCTCATCTGTGCATCACAGACCCCTGCCTCAATCTAGGGTGGGTGCATTTAACTGGGTGAGCCTTGGTCACATGAGTGTAAGGGGATCTGGGAGGACAGTAGGAACTTCTGCTTCTTTAAAAGGAGACAGACCATTTCCCACCAAGACTCTTAAGGAAGGGAAAGAGGTTCTGTTGGTTCACAGCCAAAGCACCTATGAATGTCCACTTCACCAGTCAAAGTAAATTCCCTGGATTCCCCAAAATATTTCTATAGCACTGGAACTAGTTAATGATCCCAGGAAAGCTTTAACAGTATCTGAGGGAAGGAGACAGAAAAACATAAAAGAAAAAAGGAAAGTCTATTATAGATAACAGCTTTGTCTTGCATATTGGTTCATGGCCAGTTTTCCACAGTTTTTGAACTATGAAGTTTATATTCTGTTGGGAAAGTATTTCACTAAGAGGTTAATTGTGGCCTACTTGTGCCATATCACAGTTGGAAGTCGAAAACTCTTTAGGCTCTCGTAAAATTTTAAAAATTTGAATGGTAACCTAGAACTTACTGGAGACAACTTGTTTTTTATTCTGTATATTTAAAATGCCTAACTTCCAGCACCTTGAGTGTTAGCCTGTTTTCTGTTGCTATGACTGAAAACTATACCCTTTGGAGTCTCAGAATTGTAAAGGTAAAAGAGTTCCTGAGAGAAGAAAGTCCCAGAGCACCATGTTCCAGAACGGCAGAAACCTAAGGAAGTTTTTCCAAAATGGAGGTAGCCTAGGGCTGTCCTTCCAAAATGGTAGAGGCCTAGGGAGGTCATTCCAAAATGGAAGCTGCTTAAGGAAATAGTTTGAAAATGGCAGAGCACTAGGGAAGTCATTGCAAAATGGCAGTGGCCTAGGAAAGTCCTACCAAAATGGAAGAGGCCAAGGGAGGTCCTTCCAAAAATGGAGGCGGCCTAGGGAAATTTTTTCAAAATTGCAGAGGCCTTGTGAAGTCCTGACAAAATGGAGGCAGCCTATGAAGGTCGTTCTAAAATGGAGGAGGCCTAGGGAAGATGTTCCAAAATGGAGGTGGCCTAGGGAAGTCCCTGCAAAATGATGGAGACCTAAGGAGGTCATTCCAAAATGGAGGCGGCCTAGGGAAATTATTTCAAAATGGAGAAGGCCTAGGGAAATTGTTCCAAAATGGAGGAGGTCGTTCCAAAATGGCGGAGGCCTAGCGAGGTCCTTCCGAAGTGGAGGTGGCTTAGGGAAATCATTTCAAAATGGCAGAGGCCCAGGGAAGTCATTCCAAAATGGCAGCAGCCTAGGGAAGTCGTTCCAAAATGGTGGAGGCACAGGGAATTGGGTCCAAAATGGAGGTGGCCTAGGGAAGTCCTTGCAAAATGGGAGGCCTACCTAAGGAAGTTGTCCCAAAATGGAGGCCATCTAGGGAAGTTGTTTGTCAAGACTGGGTTCAAAATACTCAGCAATCCAAGCATTCAACCTCTACAGGCAAAATAGAAGGAAGCCAGGTTACTACTGCTCTAGCTGGCAACACACCTTGGCATCATTCATGTGGTCCTGGTTTTAGGTTCATGCAGAATGTAAGAAATGTGGAATCAGGAAGGCTTCCAGTCAGATTTCAGAAGAAATGGCAGTGTGTTCCTGTGTATGCTACGTGTGAAGCTGTGTGTAAAGTTCAAGGTGCAATGGAGAATCCAGAAGTTCAGAGAAGCCAGTAGTGAATAATCTGAGAAAAACCTCACAGAAGAAGCCGAGCAGAGTCTGATCCAGAGAGAAGCTATGGGAGCTACCACCACTGGAAATGTCATTGGAGTGGAGCTACAAAGCCCTCTAGGGTTCACAGTTTGCCATAGATTTCCTCAGATGCTGGGTACTGTGGGTCTTGATGTTCATCTTGCTGGATTTTGGATTTGCTTTGGTCTTACTCCTATTGTATCCCATTTTTGTAACTTTTGGCATGGAAACGTGTATCCTGTCCCATTAAATATTAGAAATGTTTTTTAAAATGACTTATTTTTCAAATATCATAGTTGTATGACTTTGGTAGCTAATTTTCCAACCAAAGGAATTTTCCAACCAATGAATTTTAGGGATCATATTCAAACCATAGCACCATACGTCCCTGGGAATCCAAGGACACAGACCCATGTCCTTGTGTAAGCAGCCATTGTAATTCTGGGCTGGTAAACTGGCCTTTTGGAGCATGTAGCAGGGAAGCCACAATACGGAGAATTTCCAACTTTCTTAGTGTAAAATCCTTCCATGATGGCAGATTTCAAGCTGCTGAAGTTATAACTTTAAAAATCTCTGAATATTTATCATCTCTTCTAAATTCCTATGGGCATTGTCTCCCTCCTAGAATTTCTTAGGCAATGTCTGCACTCTCTGGCTGAGGGTGGTAAGGGTGTGGAGACTATTCTAGTCTGTTCTCCGAATCTCTCTTCCTTCTCCTAGAGTTCTTTGGACCCATCAGCTAGGAAAATAAAACAGTTCCTAATACCTTCGCTGAGAGTGGTCAAGTTCAATCACAACTTCCTCATTTCACGTTCTGTGGCAACTCTCCTGAAGCAGTTTTCTCGCTTGTTTAATCTGCTGTTGCTGTTCTACAAAAGTGGAGATCTCTATTTTGTTCATGGTTGTACTTCCAGAGCCTGGAACGGTCTCCACCTGTGGAGCCTGCTAGTAAAGCTGTGTCACAGGCCAAAGAAATTTTCCCATGCCTGTCTTTTTCATTGAAGTGGAACATGCCTCTGATTACCAGCTTGCCTCAGTCCACATCTCTTTTCAGGAAGACTCAGCTATGTTTTCAACATTTTACCTTGCTTCTGCAATGTATTATTTCCTTCCTTATCATATGTCAGCCAATACTGTTTGTTATACTGACTAGTGTTCTCTTTTTAATCCTCCTTTGCTTTTGAGTCAAGATGAGTGTTTTCCTGATAACCTCCTTGTAATCTGTCTTGTTGGGTCCACCACAGTGAGTGACATGAAGTGATGTAGTTAAGACTCTGCTTAAATCATGGCTGTTGAAATTAATCTAGTTCTTCTTTATCTTCCCTGCATGGTGTTGTTCTACTGCGCCAAAATCTAATCAGCTAAAAAATCTATTGAACCTGGAAATCTACTTCTGTTCCTTCGGGTCACCTGCAGTTTATTTCACCTTTTGTATCTTCTCTGAAAATTCCTGACCAAAAATTCCCCAGGCAGGCACCCTCAAGGTATATGCCATTCCTGCAATCCATGTGCAATAATGGAACCACCCAGAGAATCACTGGTAAATGCTGTAAGGATTCTATGCTTGTACTTCCGTACCTCCCCCTTCAAACCTGGCCACGCTGGGTGACTGCCTGATGCAACTGTGCAGTCCTCAGAGGGTGATTCCCCAATTAAATTTATTGCTGACTCCTTATCTGACCTTTTAAGAGGGTACTTCTTAAGAGCTTCCTGGAACTGCACTCCCTGTCTGAGGGTGGTGAGGGTGTGGAGACTATTCTAGTCTGTTCTCCGAATCTCTCTTCCTTCTCCTAGAGTTCTTTGGACCCATCAGCTAGGAAAACAAAACAGTTCCTAATACCTTCTCTGAGAGTGGTCAAGTTCAATCACAACTTCCTCATTTCATGTTAGACTAGCCTGACCTCCATGAGCAAAACCTTCCCCTTGGGGGTGGGAGTATAGCTCAGTAGAACCCTTGCCTAGCATAGATGAGTCTGTGGGTTTGAGCCTCAGCACTGTAAGAAAACAAAAAACCTAAACTAACCAACCAAATGCATTTCCCTAAGGAACTTTTCTTTCTTCCTGGCAGTCATGCTAAAGCCAGGACAGGTAATCAGAATGGACACTGTCAGCAAGTGACTAAAGAGTATGTTCCTGGCTCAACCCCACTGTCTTTCCAATTCCTTCTACCTCCAAGCTCAAAAATTTAAAACCAATCCATCTTTTCCTAGACACCTAGATGCAGTATGTTCCTGGCACAGCCTTTTATTGTCCTTCTTAGTCTTTGGTTTTACTAATGTTTTCGTTAATGGCCCTGAAAGAACTTGCCACCTATAAAATAAAGGCCTCTATTCTTCCGTTCATTGATAAAAATCTACCACACTCTGTAGTTAAATTCCAAATGTGAGAGTCTGATCAAACCATGCATAGCTGGGCTGGAGTAATAAATTTAGAGAGGGCCAGGGATATAGCTCAGTAGCCCCACGCCTGCCTGGCAAGCACAGTGTTCTGAATTTGATCTTTGTTATCACACACACACACACACACACACGAAAAACTAAAAAAGAAGGAAAGGACTTTGATCAGTGTGATGGGGTTGGAGTGTAATTCTAGATCTCCATAGATTAAGTCACACAGAATCCAGGGGCCAATTTCATCATGATTCTCTTCTTGGTCCTGAAACTGGACTCAGTTCAGCATAATATAAAGAGGGAGAAATTTTGAGCCAGTTGATTTAATGCTTCTACAGAACATGCACAATAGTTTTCAAGTGGTTCTCAGAACAATAAACATGAACATCTCCTGGGACTTATTATAAATGCAAATTCATGCATTCCAAGCCAACTGAGTCGGGCGTGGGAGCACAGGAAACTATTTTAATGGGCTTCTTTGGTGATTCTTACGCATGTTAGAATTTGAGAACTATATCACTAACTCACATGGAACTTAGCTTCCTTTGGCCTGAGAAACATGGTCAGAGTGGCAGAAAATGATCTCAGCCACAAGTATCTAAAGAATTTATTCACAGAAGCTGAGCATGTTTTAACGACTGAACAACTCATCCTGTCTTTGACACACCTGCCTAGATCTACAGATTGCCAGGCTGGGTGTACAGAGCTTGCAAAGGCTTGGATTTGCATCAGTGTAAACCCTGTGACATCAATCTCATCCAAATGTTCTGTCTGCAAAAAGCCAAACAACTACAAGTCCTGTGTTTACTGAAGTACAGAAGCCTCCTGTCCCAACTCTACTTGGAGTATCTTTCTCTCTTAAGTCTCTCAAACCCTGTCCTGTGGCTGAGCCCTACGCTCTCCTGATTTGTGGCCCATGTGTCGGGCTTGATGGTGGTGACAGAGGTACAAACTGCTGAGCAAAGAGCCAACTGAGAAGTAGAACGAGGCCATAGCTGGGGATCAGTACATCAATCTTATTGTTGATAAAGTTGAATTGGAAAATTCAGCTAGGAGTCTGTAGCCAGCCTTGGGCTTCCTAATTCCTTCCCCTTGAGTGGAGTCTGCCCACTCAGCTGGACTGAAGCTGTCCACCCAGTGTTCTAGGGTCTGGCTTGGGAGCCATGCCCGGTTCCACACGGCCAGTCTGCCATCTCAAGTTTGTGCAGCTCCCCCAACTTCCACAATCAGCTCATTTACTCAGTCTGTGGGGAACGGTGATAAGTGGTGAAGAGACGGCCTGGGGAAGTAACTGCAGGACGTTTCCCTCCTAGGGTGATGCGAGGATGGAGGAATAAATGTTCCCTAGTGTGGAAAGAGTATTTGAGGTCACAGGGAAACTCCAGAATGGGAAGAGAATGTCAGGATTGAGGCTTGAGCAAAGCTCCTGTTTAAACACTGTTTCAAGGAGGAAGCCTCAGCCAAGGAAGCTGAGAGGGGAGGTCAGAGAGTAGGAGGAGGAATGTCAGGAGCTGTGGTGTCACCTAGGCCAGGGGAAGAGCATTTGAAAGAGAGAGTGATCAAGTGGCGAGAGTTCCCCGAGCAGGGCAGTAAGAGGAACAAAACCCATTCTTCAGATTTAGCCACCTGGAACCACTGGTGATCTCACTGGAGGGAGGGAAAGGGAACTGGGCTTTGGAGTAGTTGCTGGAGGGCACTGTGGTGTCCAGGGAGAGGCTTTTCAGAGAACAGTGGGGGCCATCGCTTGTGTGGAAACTGATGAGGAAGGACAGGACATGTGCTAGTGGCAGGTGTGTGAGGCGGGGGAAGTGGACTGAGACCTAGGGTGCAGACCCATGCCGTGGGGACGGCCATATTCATCCATTTGGAGGACATTCCCTTGATTTGCCCAAAGATGTAGTGTGAGCTCTTGGCAGCCTGGGTCAGAAAGATTCTAGGTCAAAAAAAGAGGAATATAAACTTGGGATCTTGGCTTTAAATTTAGAGAAAGCTCCACAGCCCTCCGAGGGGAAGGGTAACAATGTGCTTCTCCACTTTGTCTTCCTATGTTTTTGGTGAAACCACATCACAGAGCATTTCGATCTTAGGATGGGCGTGCAGTACCACTTGAGTTAAATCCCTGAACAAGCATTTTAATCCTAATATGATAAAATGACCAGAAAACAATAGCCCTAACCCTCTCTAAAACAGGGCTGTCCCTTAGTTCCCTAGGACTCTCCCTTTACACTAATGGTGAAGGACTTGGAAGGTAACAGCAGCTTCTGTTTTCAGGGTGGAAGGATGGCGCCCAGGACCACCTGGTGGTCTCCCTCCCCTCACGTTCTCAGAGCCCGTCTTCTTGAGCTGGTCTTCAGATAGTTTTTATAACCAAGGATTTATCATGTCCTATTTTTAACTAAGTAACTTTCAACTATGATATCACAGAAATATCGTCACCAGAGACTTCTCAGTGATGAGCTTCCCCTTTTTATATCATCCTTTTAGCAGTTCCTAAACCCTGTACTACATGTATACATTTTGGAACCATAAGTGGGCTTGGAAAAAAGTATTGGGAAATTGTGTTAAGTATCTCACAGGTTTTGTTTTCCTCCTTAATATATTTGTTTTCCTGTAATATAAATTAAATGCCATAATAAAAATTATATTAGTACAAAGATACATTTGGTTTCCATTAGAATTTAAATAAGTTATTGAAAGAAAAAAATCAAGACTAATGCCAAAAGTTTATTTTAAATTGGCCTCAGGATAATTTAGGTGTGTAAACTACTATCATTTTTAAACATACACAGTCCTATCAAATAACTAGATTATAAATGGCTGCAGTTTGGATATTATAATCACAATTTTAGTTGAAAATTTCCTTATGTTCCTGGTATTTAAAAAGAACTGAAGTGGGGGCCGGGGATTTAGCTCAGTGGTTCTGGCACCTGCCTTGCAAGTGCAAGGGCCTGGGTTCGATCCCCGGTAACCACATACAGCAATGCTGTGCTTAGAGACTCACGCCCACCAGCAATCAGTACCACATACCACAGTGCCACGTGTAGTGGTTCATGCCTGTAATCCCATCATTCAGGCATCAGAGGGAGGAGGATTGCTGAGTTCTAGGCTGTCCTGGGCTACATAGTGAGCTCAGGGCCAGCCCAAACTACAAAGTGAGACCTTGTCTCAAAAAAAAAAAAAAAAGACACTGGGCTGTAATAAGGTTGAAAACAACCTAACACTAAAATGATAAGGATTTATAAATACTTAGAAACGACTTTTAATGAGATTTGGGTGCTTTTTTGGTAGGGGGTTCAAGGTGGGTAGATCTTTGCAAAAGTTCAGTCTAGAGTTAATAGGACTTTGTGGAAGTGTTGACACGGTGTGTTCCAGTCTTCCTTTGAGGCCTCGGAGGGAGCTGGCTAGATCCCGTCCCAGACAGAGTGATAGTGTGCCATGGCGAGGTACTGGTCTATGCTCAGGATGGTATGTTGCTCCCGATGGGACTGCTGGATGCAGACATGAAGAGAAAGGAGCCACAGTGGCCACTGGTTTAGATGTGACAACATAGTAGAATTCTTGCTTATAGGGATGAGGATGGAGGAGGGGGGATGGGATGAAAGGAAATAAATACAGTAATAAATGAAGAGAGACCTTTCATGACATAGAAATTTAAGAATGATGATTATGTGCTACAAACTGAGGAATGGGAGTTGATGGTTCAGTTAAAAATATATGCACCATCTGTGCATAATAATATACAAAATAATAATATCCAAAAAGAACATGATCGGTTATCAAGTAGGTTTATTTTCACTTTGCATTCCTGAACTTTTCCATTCCTGCTTTCCTATGTTTCTCCCCCTTTCAGGCTGTCCCCTGGTTGCCCAGGGACTCCTCACTGTGCGCTCCTCCCAGTCAGCCTCCTATACGGTTTCCTTCTTCCTTCTTCCCTTCCAGCACTTGTCTGCCCTTTGGTTGTATCCCCTAGAAGTGGCACATACCAGCCTCAGGCCTGAACAAGAGCCCTGTCCTGAGCCCCACTCTTGCCATGTCCCTCTCCATGGGGTAAAGAGGTTTTTAGGGCCAAGGGGGCATACCACCTCTCCTCATCCGCAGCCTGTACTATCTACCTACGTGCATATTCTAGCCACATGCACACCCACTTTACTATTTTTTAGTTAAAAAAAATAATTTCCAGTATTTTAACAACCATTTTGTAGGCCACCATTTGAATTCTTTCCTTGGCATGGATAAGGGATCGGACTTTCTGTGTTCTACAGGTTTTGCTAGGTGAGCCTTATGGGACATGGCCTCTTAGCACAGTCCAAGAGAGTGCTGTCTGGATGACAGCACAGCTAATGCTGTGGCAGCTGAGTGGTATGAAGTGTCTTCCATAGCCCTAAAGTCCCACCAGGTGAGTGGCCACCTCGCCTGCCTTCTCCAGCTGGTCTTGGCTAGAGGACTGTTACCTGTATCACTGTGTGTGCAGGTGAGCAAAGCAAGCTGCCCTGTCCGATTCTGAGGTGCCCTGCACTCTCTCCATACTCTCCCAGCTCCAATGAGAAATGCAGTATTTATACTCGCTGGAAATAGTGTATTGCCCAAGGCACCCCGTTAGATGTTGAAAATGTTTGGATACAATCTAAAAGAAGTTTCATTCCTCCTGCAGCCAGGCAGAGGACTTTTCCACAGGAGTGGTGAGCCCAGGTGGACCAGAGAGCAGAGGAGCCGGGTTCGGGACCGGAGGGGGCCACGAAAGACCCAGGGCAAGTCTCCCTCCTGTGCATTGTGCATTCCACGCAGCCAGCGACCATTTCTTCCTCTTCTTCCCTTTTGTTCGCCCCTCCTCACAGGTTCCCACCCACCATTCTCTCTTGTGTCTTGTGAAGGTGTATTAGGGATCACGGAGGGATTGTTGAGCCAGGCATGTCTACACTTTTTAAACTATAGCTTTCAGAAATGAAGGGGAAAACCAAAATTATTTCCCTTTTCAAATAAGTTGTGTTTTTCTCAGGCCAAAGAGCTCTCAGGGATTTTCCCCAGGATATCTCTTCTCCAAGGATGTTTGTTTTTAATTCGAGTAGGAACTAATTCATTCATTAAATCAACATTTCCTGAGTTTGAATTGCAAGGAAGCATCATCACTTCAGGTGCTGCGGCAGAGGGAGGGAGCTGAAATGATAAAAGACCGTGTTCTTGTGCCCTGTTTATTCTATTTGGGGAAACGAGCATTCCCCAAGGCAGGTAACAGCAGAAATAATGTGCATGTGTTAGGTGGTGAGAAGTCTAGAGAGAAAATAAAGAAGGGTGCAGTGCAGTGTGACCACGGAAAGTCTTTCTGAGGAAGTGACATTAAAGGCAAAACTGGGACAGGGAGGAGAAGACTCAGATACAGTGCGGGGCATTCTTGCATAGAAAATAGCAAAGACAAAGTCCGGGAACAGGAGAGTACCTGGCAAAATTTGAGGATCAATACGCAGGAGGGTAGGATGGGCTGGGCCTGGTGACACACACCTGGCTGTCAGCGCTCTGAGAGGCTGAGGCAAGAGTACAGAATGTTTGAATTCAGCCAAGTGATTTAGAGAGACCCTGCAGGTATAGCTCATTGTGAAGGCCCTGGGTTCACATTTCAGTACCCCCCTCCCCCAAAAAAGGTCAGGTCAGCCAGCATAGGTATGTGGATGGGGTTTAGGCGCTCATGAACATCTTTTGTTAGGACTTTGATCCATTGGTGAAATTCTGGATATATTTTGAAAATGGAAAAAGTGGGTTGGGTGGTAATCTCAGAGATCTGGACACCTGAGGCAAGAGGATTAAAAGTTTGAGGCCACCCTGGGCAACCTAGCAACTTGGCAAGACCATGTCTCAATAAAAAGAACTAGAGATGTAGGCCAGTGATACAGCACCTGGGTTCAACCCCTAGTACCACAAGAAAAAAGAGAAGTACAAGAGGAAGAGGAAAAGGAAAGAAAAAGGTTTTTGACTTGAGCAACTAGAAAAAAAGTGTGGTGGCACTTGCCTATAATAGGACTCAGAAGGCTGAGGCAGAAGGATTGAATGTTCAAGGCCAGTATGGACTACATGGTAAGTTCAAAGCCAGTAGAGACCCTGTCTTAAAAAAAAAAAGGAATTACCATGAACTGAAGGGGAAGACTTTAAGGACTCAAACTGGTGGGGCAATCAAGAACTCAGTTATGGGAAGTTATATTCTGGATTCCTATTAAATGTCCCAGTGGAAAGGCTAAGAAAGTGGCCAGATGTATAAATCTGAGAGGAGAGGTTGGGGTGAAGGTAAACTTTTGGGAGTCTTCAATAAGTAGATGGCATTTGAAGTCAAGAGAGCATAAGGTTTTTGAAGAAACATGGTAAATGGAAAATAGCAGTCTTTGGCATGAGCCCTGGAAGCACCTAGCATTATGACTGAGAAGATGAAAACTGGGGGAAAAAGACTGAAGGGCTAGCCCGTGAGCTAGGGGGAGAATAAGGAAAGCTCAAGCTAAGCCAAGAAGACATCAAGGAGAAGGGAGTGGCCAGTCCGGGGCCTCTGACAGAGCCAGCAGGAGGAGGACTGAACCTTGACTGTGGCACTGAGCAAAGTACAAGTCACTAGTGACCTTGAAAAAGCTGTTCAAGTGGAGAGGTGAGGGTGAAAGTCTCATTGGGAAGGTTCAAGGATAAATGAAGCGGAAGAATTGAAGCCAGTGACCTTAGAAAGTCTCTGGATGCCATTGTGTTTAAGTTGAGAGAAATGGGATTCAGCTAGAAAAGGACATATGATTGAAAGAAGTTTTTTTTCTTTTCTTTTTTTTTTAAGACAGAAGAAATGAATGCCTTGTACTTTGATAGGAAAGATCTAGCAGAGAAGGAAAAATGCAAAATGTAGGCCTAATAGGCTCTTTTTAATAATATTAAGAATATCTACTTTGTGTTGATTGCTTACTCTAAAATAGGTTTTTTTCCAAATGCCATTCCTTCCTTAGATTATGAATTATATATTATCATTCTTATGCAACTGATGAGGAATTGAGACCGGGAAAAATTGAGCTTTTTGTCCAAGTCATGTAGCAAGCACAAGAGGTCAGAATCAGAAGGGAGCCAGTCTGAGAGAAGCAGGGCCACACCACGCCTGGGGGCACCCACTGTTCTTCTGGGTATAGAACATCCAGGGGCTCTGACGGGGCTTCATTTTGAGGCAGGGTCTCACTATGTAGTTCAGGCTGGCCTTGAACTCACTATGGAGTCAAGTGTGGTAGCACATGTCTATCATCCCAGCACTCAGGTGTCATGCAGGAGGCATCGTTGTAAATTGAAGGCCTGCTTGGACCACAGAAAGACCCTGCCTCAAACAAACAAACAAAGGCTTATACCTAGATGTCTTCTCAGCCTCTGAGTGTGGGTCCCAGGTGCCCAGGTGCTTCTGATCACAGCAGGGCCATTCTATAAACTCTGTTCTATATTCAGGTACTTTTGCGGTTGAGACAGGTCATTGTCCGCACCTGCCTTCTCATTCTATCAGTTGTTTCCTGCAGGCTCGCTGAAGCAGAACTTGGGCCTCTAGTGACTGCTTGTCCAGATCAAAAGGTGTTTCCTGCAAGATGCTTTGGCCTCGTCTGCAGGTACGTCTGTGGCCCACAGCACACCTTGCCACATGCACACGGGGCTGGCTTCTTGGCTGCACATCTGATGTCAACTCTGCTGCTCAGGTCAGATGCTGAAATAATGTGTGTTAACCCCCCAGACAGAGCACAGAGAACACGTCAAGAGATGTGAGTTGCCCTTAACTTCCTTCTCTAAAGTATATAGATCTCTTTTCATTTAAGTTCATACAAATACCTGCTTGGAAGCCTCCTCTTGAATTCTGTGTCCCCTGACTTTCATGCAAAGCTGAAAAAGTAGAGGAGGAACCACGTACCTATATTCATGAAGGATGTTCTAAGTCAGTAGTTTTTCAAATGTGGTCTAGGGGGCAGGGTGGGGTGGGGTGGTCAGCACTAACAGTGTCACCTGGGATTTTGTTAGACATGCAAACCTGCGGGCTCTGCCCCAGTGTGACTTCATGAGGAATGCTGGAGGTGCGGCCCAGCCCTCCATGTTTTTGTGCCTCCTTGTGACTCTGGTACGTGCTCAGGTTTGAGAACACCGCTCTAGGCCTTAGTCTCTCAAGTGTGGGAGAAATGCAGAGGCTCAGGCTCCACCTTGAATGAATTAGAGTCCCCAGCTCTCTCAGATGCACAGGAGAAAAAGATGCATGAAAGACTGTTTTGCACATATAGAAAATAATTTTATTATCATTCACTACCCCCTTGGATAAAGACTTGCCTGGTCAACTTTCTTACAATTTAGAATAAGCACATATGCCTGGCTTTTGTTTGTTTGTTTGCTTGCTTGCTTGCTTGTTTGTTTTTCAGAAGATGAAATTATGAAATTCATTAAACCTAAGCTGCCTGAGCACTGACATCTTAGCTTGATTCTAAAAATATTCTTGGTCAAAGACGTGTTCTCTCACATAGCGTTCCCGTCTCCTCTTGAAAGTGACCTCTGGTTTTTCATTCCTGTATTAACACTCTGTCGTGGCCATTTTGTTTTGTTTTTGCAGTTCTGGGAATGGAAGGCAGGGTCTTCGCATTGATTCTATTGCCAGGCAGTCACCCCCTCTGAAAGCTTTGGGACAGTGTACATCACTAACTAGTCTAGACTTGAATTATGATCCTCCTGCATCACTCTCTGACTTTCCATTACAGGGATGCACCACCACTCCTGGCTTGCACTTTTTATTATTATTATAAGTAGTCTCAGATATTGTGTGGAAATGTAAGCGGTCATGGGAGAGGAGAAATATCTTTTTCTCACCTATTAATTACTTCGTGTAGGTCCCGGTATGACAAAAGACAGATTAACATGAACGAAGCATACACATTTATTTAACATAAGCTTTACTTGACCTGGGAGACTTCATGAACACAGAATAGTAGTCACTTACATATTGAATGCCAGGTTTGGTGAAAAATAGATAGTTATGGAGAAACGTAATTGGATACTGGCAGTCTGACTTAGTGCTAATGAACTGTGGGACGGGACTTAGCAGCACATCTGTTCAAATTCGTTGCCATATCTTCAGAAACAAGGATGTTCCCTTCTTTTGGAGATGGAAAAGAAACCTGTGCAGCGAGAGATTCATCCTACTTCTGGGAAGGGGTGGGAAAGGTGGTACGTTTGCTTCTGCCATGTTCTCAGACTCCTTAAGCTTAAAATATTCAACATGCCACAGGACCATACATTGGGGTGCCATGTTATGAACCGCTCAGGGCAAGAAGTAGGCACATGCACTATGACTCAGGGTATCTCTGCCTGTTTAAAGCACAATGACCAGCATGCACCATCGTGTATGCCTATAATTCAACTACTCACGAGGCTGAGGCAAGAAGGTCACAAGTTTGGGACCAATCTGGGCAATTTACGAGACCCTATCACAAAATAAACAATAAAAAGAGATGGCGCTCAGTGGTAGAGTGCTTGGCTTGCATGCTCAAGGCCCTGGGTTCAATCCCCAGTATAAAAGAATATAAAAAGTATATTGATCCCAAGGGTTTAGTTCAAATTCCCTCTGCTTTATGAAGTGTTCTTGGGTGCTTTCCCCAGCAGCCACAGCTCACATGGCTTGAGATGAGACATCATTCCATATCGTACTCTGCCCTATACGGTGAGTTCATGTTTGTAAGCGGCTAGACTAGCACAACAACACAGTCCATCCTCATATTAATGTTAAAGCATTATTAGTTTGCCACTGGATTGCAAGCCTCTTTGGATGTGGGCCAGACCTTGGCTACTGCTGACTTTCTGCTCACAACAGGCTCACAACCTCACATCGGTGAGAGGCAGCATTAGGTGATTTGGGAAGAAAAACATGAGTTATTACTACTGATTGGAGCGCTGGGTCTCAACCAATCCTATCCAAAAAGAGAAGCTGCTATACCAGCAAGAGTGACACATCCCTCAGCCTCGGTCCAGAAGGCGTCAGAGAGAGAAAAAAAAAAAAGGAAGTGAAGGATAAATGTCACTAAAGTTCTGAGTGAAACTGAGTTCAGAAGAAACTCTGACCAAAACCAAAATGGAACCAACTAAAAATGTTAATGGTCATTTTTAGTAAGTCACAAGAATTTGAAGAAAAACTATTTTAATCAGTAGAACAATTTCATTTTCCATATAGCCTGGGAAATTAAGATGAGATGGTTTCTATTACATGGTCTCAGATCGAATTTGTACCTCTTTTGGAGAAAACAGCATGGTTTCATCTTCAGCAGCTTGTGGAAAAAAGTAACAAAAGGCATAGTATCGTGAGTAGCTGTTTGCAGGAGAAAACCTCAGATCTGATGAACTTTGTGGGATTATCTAACATCGTATGGAGGGTAGGGGCGTTCAGGCAAGAGAAGAAAATGGAGCCAAGAATCAGGCTCACACAAGGTAGAGAAGCCGGCCGGGGTGAGGGGAGAGCGACCACCCACCCGCGAGGCCTGGGATCAGCGCGGCCTGGGATCAGGCTTAGTCCGCCCTTGGCCTCAGCTCTTTCCAAAGTCGCCAGCATGACCCTTGTACTTTTGTGCTTGTAATTTCTCACTGACTGTTCGTCAGAAGGGCTTCACAAGATGCATAATTTCAGACCTTGTGAAGCGAGAGCTCCTCCTGATGAAATGCCTCTGGTTTGTTTGTATGGGTTTGCAGTATGTCACGTTTACATTTCTTGTGTAGAGTTAATGGCTGTGCATAACACATTGGATCCCCTGTTAATCTCTTTTCCCTTCTTTCCCTCCATCTCTTGATCCCCTTCCCACTTGAGAGAGATCTCTCTCCTTACTCTCTAGTTTTCGGTTTGCTCTATATTTATACTCTGGGTTTCTCGTATAAGAAAAGCCAGGCCAAGTTTAGGCTTGTGTGTCTGACTCTGAAATGTCTGTCTGTAATCCGTGGGCTCCGTCTCGCCTAGCGCAGTGATACAAAGGCCTCGGGGTTGATAATGAGGAAGGACGTCCCGGGAGTGTCTGGGAGGGAAGATCATCAATGCTGAGTTCACCATAATGATGAAACATGCATATGTTTCTCATTGAGTTACCACTGTCCTTCTAGGACTCAACAAGGGGCAGTTTTACCCTCAGGGGACATTTGGCAATATCAAGAGACAGTTTTCAGAGTCACAGTGGATAGGGGTTATGGGCTGCTATGGCATCTGGTGGTTAGAAGTCAGGGATGCTCCTTGACACCCCACAGCATGTAAGACAGGTCCTGAGGACACAGACTTTGTGGCCTCAAGTGTCAGAGTCCTGAGGCTGAAAGATCTTTCCTTTCAGATGGGAAGGGCAACAAATGGGAAGGGAGGGAAAAAGGTAGGAAAGGACAAGAAAAGAAAAAGAGAAGAAAAGGCAAAAATGAAAACAAAGCTTCTGTATAGAGGGAAGTAAAGGGAGAAATGTAATAAAATAAAATACAATTCAGTTTTTTAAAAGAAAGAAAACCCTGAACCCTGAGTGCTTCTTCCTGCAGGTCAAGTGACAACTCTGGTCAAATGAAATGATCGGCAAACAGTATAAAGTGACTTCTTTTTTTTGAGACAAGGTTTAGCCCTAAACTCACAGTGATCCTCCTGTCTCAGCCTACTGAGTGCTGGCATCACAGATGTGTGCCACCACGCCTGGCTATATAAAGTGACCTCTTAATGGCATTGTACAGTTAGATTTCCTTCATAAACCACTGTTTGCTATATATCTGGCTCCTGCTGCCTTAGTCACGCCATGACTTGACTTCTTACACAACCGAAGGCTGATAGTACAGTGGCTGTAAGATAATGGTGAACATCTGTCTAGTACTGATGCGTGGGAGACTGGGGCTCAGGACTACAAGCAGGGGAGTGATGATTAGTTGTACATCGACTGACCAGATTCCCCATAACCAAAGCCACCATTGCCTTCAGCAACACGAATGCCATGCAGTGGTGAATGAAATATTAGGATCCCATTTGAGTCCTACTCAGATACTACTTGTCAATTCACTGTCGTGAATTCCTGCCCTCTCTCCTTAGCTGGTCCCTCGATACCTTGTAGCTTCTAGGTACCTTCCAGTTGCTTCTTGGTCTCACTGTGGCTTACTTCCCCAAGCCTCTAAACCATCCCTTTCCACTTCCCCTGGTAGATGACCTTACCTCCTTCTTTCCTGCTATGAATAACAAGAACTATCACTGATCTCATTATGCAGCAGCCGCTGTACTGGCTAGATAACTACAGTTCCTCTGTGAGGTATCAATCTGTGTTTCAGACAGTGAAACCAGACCTTAATCTGCTTCAAGTCACATGGCAGCTAGGGACTCCCTGCAGTTTTCTCTGCCCCCTGAAAAATCTGTCTGTAATCAAAGAGGAAGAAACATTCTTTCTACTCAGAAATTCTTTCTTCCATCTTGGTCTTGTTTTCTTCCTGTCTCCCTCCGCCTATCAAAGAATTAACAAGCCTTCCTTTTCTCTCATTCACCTCCTCTCCTCTCTGCTGGTTCCTTTCTACAAATGTGCTTCCTCCTCAGGCTTCCCCAGCTCTCTTCATTCATCTGCTACGGACATGTCACTGCCAGCTTGCCAGAAGGAGGTGTCCTCGGTGTGGATGTCTCTCCTGTGGCCGCCTTCCTTCTGGACAGTCCTCTCTCTCCGCTAACTCAGCGCCTCTGGGGGATTTGCCTGTGTGTGCTGGGAGACCTTCCGCTCCTCCTGGCTGGATGCTGTCTCCTTCCCACTGTGCCAGGGCTGGTGTCCTGCAGAGCCTGGCCGAAAGCTTCACATTCAGAATGAGGCACAAGTCAGACCAACACTGCCCTGGGGCCCGGGAGATGGCTGAACCTAGGCTCCCAGGGAAATTCCTTCGGGCTGGAGCTCTATTTAGCAGAGTGACGACACACTATTGACATCTTCAGAGTTGTGATTACCAAATGGAAATACCCTATTTCACCAGGCACTGAGATCCGAAGTCACTAGCTTTGTAGTTAAATGTCATTTACCTCTTCACTGTAGCTGGGGCTCTGAGAAATAAAAACACATGACTGCCTGCTGGGGACTCAATTCCTGTTTTTCCTTCCTGTTTGTCCTCTGCTAAAATTAAAAAGTGTATATCTAAAAGAAACGTCTTGATATTGTTATCCTGACAATACATTACACCTCTGTATGTGAAGATAAATTCTTTGGGGGCATTAATTATTTTCCAGTACGAGAGGTTGAACCCGTGCCCTCACACTGAGCCATAGCCCCAGGCCCTTTAAAAAATCTTTTGTCTTTATTTTGGGATTATCTCCTACCTCACTAAGTTACTCAAACTGGGCTTGTACTTGGAATCCTCTCTCAACTTCCCACAGAGGTAGGATTATACGAATTAGCCACTAAACTTGGGTAAATGTCATCAATTTAGAAAAGGCTCATCAGGCTGAGGAATGGCTGCAAGTTCAAGGCCAACCTGAACTATATAGTAAGACCCTGTTTCATACAACAAGACAAAAACAAAAAGGCTAATCCCAGGGCCGGGAATTTAGCTCATAGTTCCGGTGCCTGTCTTTTTTTTTTTTCTTCTCCAGACAGGGTCTTGCTTTTGTAGTTCAGGCTGGCCCTGAGCTCAGCCTCCATCTCACATCGCAGCAATCCTCCTGCCTCTGCCTCCCAAGTGCTGGGATTACAGGTGTGAGTCTCTAGGCCGAGTGATAGAACCTGGTGGGCCCTTGCACTTGCAAGACAGGCGTCAGAACCACTGCGCTATATCCCTGGCCCTCCGGTGCCTGTCTTGCAAGCATAAGGGCCCGAGTTCGATCCCAGTAACCACATACAATACTGGGCGTGGAGACTCATGCCCAGCAGCAGCAATCAGTACCACATACCACAGTGCTGGGTGTGGTGGCTCAGGCCTGTAATCCCAGCACTCGGGAGGCAGAGGCAGGAGGATTGTTGTGATGTGAGCTCAGGGCCAGCCTGAACTACAAAGCGAGACCCTGTGAAGCAGCCTGAACTACACAGTGAGATTTTGTGTCAAAGTAAATAAGTAAGTAAACAAATAAAATTAAAAAAGCAAGGAACATCTGGGGCTGAAGTCAACACTTGAAGGAAGAAGGTCTCTTTACTGGGTGGTTTTATTCTCATACATCCTCCACTGAAATGGTTTTCCACAAATTGGAAATAGTAAATTTATGTCTAGCTTTCATCTATCTATACATCCAGTAAGTCATTCCTTAATCCCACCAATATGTATAAAAATTGTGTCCTCAGGCGATAGACACAAGTGTCTGTTCTGAGGGAGTGTGGTCTAACCTGGTGCCCAGGAACTGGGTAAGAAAAAGGCAGGTGTGGTGTGAACACTTGTGTAGACCTTTACCCCAGATCAGGGTGGTGAGTCACTGGGGACAGTTTCCAGAAGAAGATAACATCCGAGGTAAAGTCTGCGTGTGGTGGATGACATAGGAGGGGGGTCATGTTGGAGGACAGTGTTTAGTCGACCCGGGTCCAAGGGGAGAAGACACAGAGAGGAGAGTTTCAAAGGACTGACAGATTCATTCACACTGGATTAGGGAAGAGGAGAAGGAAGGAGAGATTATCATCATAGCGAATACCTTAGGCTCATAGAGTGAATGCTTTTGTCTGTTATTTTGGCAGTGCTGGTGATTAAACTCAGAACCTTACCATCCTAGGCAAGGACTCTCCACCACTGAGCTACATCCTCAGCCTCAGTGAGTGCCACTATCTACCTCCATTTTGCTGATTTGAGAACAGACACCGAAAGTTCAGTTCAGAAGCTTGCATATAGCAGCTTCCGTCTCAACCTACTGTCTATGCCTTTGAGATAATTTCATCACCCCCAGAGATTGTTTGAAGGCCTCAGAATAGATTGAAGCACTGATTTAATAGTTAGTGGGGAGTCTGAGTGGAAGTGTCAACCACAGGAAGCCTTCTTCCGGCCTCCACTGCGCCTTCCATAAATCAGACTCATGCAAAGTTACCTCTCTTCTGGGGGGAATTTTCATTTAAATGCAGGAGCAGGTAGTAACATGTTTCGGACACTCTGATTGGATGGCAGGAAAGGAGAGAGGAGAGGTCTAGCCTATTCCTTTCACTGTGACAATAAGTAGAATTATAAGGGACCGCCTTATCATACACTTAGTTATCCTTTTTTTTTTAACTTAGAATGTTATGAATCACTAAACTCAGTTTTCTATCAGGAATGACTTAGGCTCTCAAAAGTTACACATTGAAAGGTTTTTTCCCCCTTCTAGTTACTAATGACATAAGTGAAAATTACTCAAATTAACTCAAAGGGTCAGAGACTTATTCAGATAAGCTCGGGTTTTTTTTTTTTTTTTAAATTTCAGAAACTAGTTTAGAGAAAATTAACAGCTTCATATCTCTTAAGGGGAGAAAATGAGGTTTAAAGCTATAAAATTTATAAGAGCAGACTGCAAAGTGGTAGTGTGTGGACTGTTCACCCAAGAGTGGGATATGGCGTTGAGACTGCTCAAGACAGATAAACTCTTGTGAACGATTAATTACCCACCTGATAGATTTAATCTTGAGCCAGTGGAAAACCTATCATTTGGTCACAGTTAATTCTTCCTAGAATAGAAATACTTCAGTTTGAGAAAGACTGTATATTACTCTTCCTGAGTCAAATACCCTCTTTTCCTGCTTCATCCCAGCTGGATGGAATACAGCAATACCTTATCTACTAAGACTGCCTTGAGTTAAAAGGCTGTCTCTGAGACTTCCAGTGGTGAAGTGGATAAGAGTGGAGAGTTATTTCTCATATTTATATCTAACCCTGGTGGAGTTGAGTTTTAGGGATTATTTGTGTACATATACACATACATGTACACATACACATATACATACATCGCTGGAGAGACTCAGTCTTTCAGGTCAGTGGTATCCATGGGTTCAACCCACTATAGATAATAATACTCAGAGATAATTTGTACCTGCGCTGAAGATGTATAGAATTGTTTTCTTGTCATTATTCCTTACCCAACACAGTATTTCAACAATTCACACAGGGTTTCCATTGTGTTCGGTCCTAGACATAATCTAGAGATAATTTAGAGCACGGCCACCTCTCCGTATCTGTGAGAGACTGGTTCCAGGAACCTCTTTGACACCAAAATCCCAGGTAAATGTGTTTCACAGCCTTGCTTATGTCCATAGGTAGGAAACTCAAAGTTATACAGAAATTGGATGTGATTTGTCAGTTAGCTTCTCCTCTCAAACTATTTCCCATGCTTCCACCAAAATATAGACAATAATTTCATCAGCCTCTTTCCTACTGCTTAAAATTCCTTCTTCCCCTTGGCCAGATGAGATTCCTCTCAGGCAAACGAGCAGAAACTTGGTGAGCAACTTCAGCTTGTTGAGTTATTGTATAGATAATTAGTTGATTGAGTACTATGAAAACTCAGGAATGTCATAGAATGACTAACACTTTTTTCCTGGTACATAGGCGTTCCCTGCCCTTTAGGCACACTCTGTGGTCAGAAACACAACAGTTAGTAATGAGCCTTTATCCTTGTTTGCTTCCCTACTGTGACTAGGTTTACTCATCACAGAAAAAAACAGATGATCTAGTGCTTCTAGCTGAGAGTGTGTAAGTGGGGGATGAGAAGTGGCTGGAAGCACATGCAGGGCATGCAGAATGTCTTGGGTTGAAACCCCAGCACCACTGAACAAAATAAGACGTGATGGTGCTGGGGATGTAGCT
>PVIR01018918.1:6355-32806 GCA_004026965.1 Petromus typicus | reverse complement strand
GAATCGAACCCGGGCCCTTGCGCTTGCAAGACAGGCGCCGGAACCACTGAGCTAACTCCCCGGCCCTTTAACGGCCTTTTAACAGAGGCCTTTTCTGCTCTGGGCTCACTCACGGTAAGAAGCTGCATGTATCAATGGACTAAAATAGTACTTCTAGTGTGATTTATGCTGCCTTCAGGATCCAAAAAGTCCTACCAACCATTGGCTTGGTAGCACCTGGGCAGAGTAATTATGAAGTGTAGTATTACTCTGATATCTCAGATCACTGGATTCTTAAAACATTCACTCATGTGTAGGCCTGTGAGTCTTCACAGGGTTTATCTCCCAACTATGGAAGGTGTGTAGCTTAATAAAGTCTGTGATAAACCCAATCTGAATCACACATTTTCGGTATCTGGCCCACCATGGGACTATGCTCAGAAGATCCAGATTCTTTCTGCCTGTCAATGACCAAGGGCGCAAGAATTCAAAGGTATACTGCACTGCTATGTACCCCAAATGAAAAGTGGTCTTTCTGACCCTCCCCAACAGGGATAGAAAACAGGCATTTACCAGATCAATGCCCACATACCATCTACAGCAGGCCTTATGAATGTGTTCTAACAAAGGCCCCACACCTGGCAGAGAGGCTAGTATTGGGGCTGCAAACTGGTTTATAGCAGTCACTGTCGCTCTCCAGAACCCACCTAGAGGAACAGACTTGTGAATTAAATGGGGCAGGGAAGAAGGGGATTGCCATTTTTGAACTCTTAGGTCTTTCATCTCTATCCTTCTCTCCAAGGTTCATTGTTGCTGTTTAGTTCCTACTCTGGCTGAGAGAGCAGGGCAGCTTCAAAGTTTCCAATTATCTTGCTTTCTACTGTGGCTCTTCTCCCACAGATCAGTATAGTAATTTTCCAAACACCAAGTGTGTCCATACCAACTAGATATATTCAAAGGTGAGGAAAATGACCATGAGACAGATCTATGAAGCCAATGGACTCATGAACCAGACCTGGGCCAGGCCTAAGTTACCTAGCCACCATGTTCTCTCCATTGCAGTGGGTGAGTGAACAATGCTTGGAAGTCTGGGTTCAAAAACCAGAGTATTGGGTATTTTTCCTCTCCCAGTATTCAGTTGAGTGCACTGCTGCTGAGAAACAATAGGAAAAATCATTAACTTACATACTTGCTATTGTGTTGTAGACTTTCCTCCCAGATTCGACTTTCTTGTGAACTGGTCAGTTCTGGGCCTGAGGACTGGCTGAGGACCAGAGACTAGACAGAGATCCATGGATTTTAATTGTGGCAACTGCTTTCAGTCTTCTGATTATCCACTCTTGATTTGCCCTGACTGCCTGACCATGTCTTATACCTGCTGAAGAGGACTGTCTTGTCTCTGTAGATCGCTGGCTATCATTCTGACCCTGCAGTCCTGTAACCTGGCCCTTTGGCTCCTGACCTCCAGAGTGCAGGTACTATGTGTATGTACCACCGTCAGTGTTCTTCCAAATTGCACATTCCTTATTTCTCTGGCAGTGGAGTCCTCCTGAGTCCTCCTGGCACATGTTCTTCTCCAAATTCTCGGTCCTTTCTCCTCTGATCTTGGCAGTTCTGTGAGACTCCACATAGCTGGCTCAAGCTTAGTGACTCAGACTTCCTCTGTACTTCCAAGAACTACATCGCTGTGTGTTAACAGTCTTTCAGTGTTACATTCTCTTTTCTGGAGAGTGCTTACAGAAAAACTCTTGTCCAACTTCCAATTTCTTTCCCCTTGACCCAGAACCCTCAGTATCTAGGCCTCTATACACTTCCTCAGGTCCTCTAGATTTGTCTCAATAAATCTGTTACCTGAACCTCCTGGCTACACCAGTGTTAGCAGGTAGCTCCTTTTAAAGTTGCCAGTTAAGTGTTACCGGGTCAGGTTGCTCACCTCTTTCTGGAGCTGGACTTCAGATTCTTATCTTCAACACAGACTTGAAACAGACACAAAAAGTGATGGCAAAGTTTTTGAAATGAAAACATGAAGAGAGATATGCTCTGCAGAGCAAACATGGGCCAAGTAGGGAAAAAGACCCTAGAAAAAGCAGGATGGATACCATGAGGAAAGCCCTGAGAGCAAGCTCTTTTTGGCACCTGTGTTGTTTTATACTGTCCATGTCTTGAGAAAACTCCAAGAATTTTTAAGTACAGGTCCAGAGAGGCAGTGCCAGGATCCTGTGCCTCAGGCTGTCAGGTCTAGGCGTCCTATGGAAAACCTGCTTGGATTCTCATGAGAAGTCCATGTACTTGGCGTGGGGAGCTGTTCTGTGCATGTGTTCTCTGATATCATAATTACCAGGTCATGCCTATTTCCCCAGCCAGTTCTGCCACACCCTCACCTCCTGTCTTGGGATCATGCACATAGAAGATCTGAATTGCAATGCAGTCACAAGTATGACTTAGAACTGTCTTGCCTTAGCCAAGGTGGCTGTAGTTCTACAGTTTAGACAGAGTCTTTGGAAAAAAGACAAGACTTTGGCCAAAGCAGCTTTCTCCAGCTGAGGGCAATTCTCAGCGCAATCAGCTGAGTACTCCCAGCTGGCAGCCGAGGAAGTGATGGCCTAACTGTACCGTGTGTGTGCTGCAGCATCCACAAGACAACGCTTTCCACCTGCTCCTTTGCTTTGCCTCACAACTCAGTCTCAGAATAAAAACAACCCCAACATTGTGCTTACTGAAAACGACTGGCAGGGTGTGGGGAGGGCAATTCTTTTTTGCTTTATTGCTGTACAGTCGAGTATTTTAGAGTAATGCAAAATAGCTCCCTTCTGGGTGACTATGCTATCAACTCAATATATAGTTCAGTTCATTTGTGTTGTTTTTTAATTTTTAGGGATTACTTTTTTTTGGTACTGTAGATCAAACTCAGGACATCGTGCTTGCCAAGCAGGAACTGTGCTGCTAAGCTAAATCCTCTTACATGACTTGGGGAGCTGTTCTGTGCATGTGAAATTAATTTTGCTCATTAATTATGTAAATTCAAATGGTTCCAAAATAAGGCACTTTAGAACTTAGCTTCTATTCCCAATCTTCTACTGTTTCTTCTCTCACTATAGATACATAAATTTAAAATATGCATGGTTATCCTTCTGTTCAAAGTGGCTTAGTTAGCTTATAAGTGAGAAGGGTCTAAGACAGGGTTAGGCCACCAGCCACACTGACAATTAAAATAAAAATAGACAGTGAGCTTAGACTTAGGACCAAGAATCAACTTCCTCAAGCAATATAGGCTGTAGCCCAAGCCTCCACTCTGGAGTTACAACCACTCCCTACTAAGCTCCTGAGTTTGGAGGAACTTAAATGCAAAATAACTAACTAGTGTTTTCCTCTAAAACCCCAGTTGTCTTTAACTCTACATGTTGAAGAACTGAGTCAGCAGCCAGTTCTCCACAGAGACACCCATGATAGGTGGCAATGAAACAACTGAGCTTTTCTTGTCTGTGATCAGACGAAGGAGCCGTGAGGCCACCCACTTGGGGCTCCTGGAGACCCAGGAACTATTCTCCTTATTTCCTGTAAACACGCTCCTACCCTCCTTCTTTGTTTTTCAACTGTATTCCTTGATTTTTGTGGAACCAGTAGCTCTAAATATATGTTAACTTTTCCACCTAAAAAATACAAAGGTGCACACACTCACTCTTCCTCTTAGATAAGTGACAGTTCACTACAATGGTTAATTCCATGAGTCGGTTTGACTGTGTATTGAGTAAGCAGATTATTTGCTCAAACATTCTGGGTTTTTTCTGTGAAAGTGTTTTCGGATAAGATTAGTATTTAAATTGGTAGAATGAACAAGAGCAGTCTTCCTGAGAGGGGTTCTCTACTGACTTGAAGGCCAGAACAGAAAACAAAAAGGATAGCTCCATGGCATAAAGAATATTCTTCCTAATTCAATGCCTTCAAAATGGGACTCTGGCTTTTTCTGCCTTAGGGTAAGAACTAAAACACTGGCTTTTCCAGGGACTAGTTAAGAGTTTGCCTAGAATTCCATGATCAGTCAGTCATCTTGGTTCTTAAACTTACCAGTTCACTCTGTAGATCTCTGGGTGTGTCAGACTCTTCAATGTCATGGAACCCAAAGCCTTATAATAAATTCACATATAGGGCTGGGGAGTTAGCTCAGTGGCTCTGGCACCTGTCTAGCAAGCGCAAGGGCCCAGGTTCGATCCCCAGGTAACCACATACCATACTGGGTGTGGAGACTCACCCCAGCAGCAATCAGTACCACATGTCACAGTGCCGGGCATGGTGGCTCACGCCTGTAATCCCAGCACTCGGGAGGCAGAGGCAGGAGGATTGCTGTGATGTGAGTCTGAGGCTGAGCTCAGGGCCAGCCTGAACTGCAAAGCGAGACCCTGTCTCAAAAATAAATAAATAAAAAATAAATTCACATATATATGATATGTACACGATTCTATAGCATGGATTATAACCTAGAGTTTCTACTAATCCTTTGAATAAACATTTACATCATTCTAGTCATTTGGTATTATAACTAGTATGGTAGTTATTGTAGTTTATTTAACTCTTTCCATACAGGTGAGCCATTAGTATATTTCATTTATCATTTTTAACTCTGCAAAAGGAACATTATATGAACAGATTCCCAAAAGAGAGCATGAGGTATGTGCAATATATGTACTTTTCATTTGTAAAACAAAACTTTCAGAGCTTGGCAAATTCTTTTTTTAAAAATTTTAAGTTATATTCACATTATCAGTACATGATGTCTCCCATTTCCCCAAATCATCTCTAGCACTGGATGCTCATACTTCTTCTAATTTTGCCAACAAATGCATAAAAATTAAATCTAACTATTCTTTTAACATGCACATCGTGACAGCTAGTGAGCTTAAGCATTCCTATTTATTTACTGACTACTGAAATTTAGGTTTCTATGATTTGACTATTTTTGTTCTTTGATTATTATTATTAATTTTGTACCCAGTGTCTGAAATACCAACTCTCATGTTAAAATTATTCCAAATTATTATACTCAGGAAAATTTTTAAACCTTGCTATACACTTCAGCAAGAAGCTACATTTAAGACTGTGGAATATCCCCCTAAAAGCTATTGTCTGGTTTTTACTCTGACTTTTTTTTATATAGCTGTCTTAAAATATGATCAATTCCTCTCACCTTGATTTTATTAGTTATTTTTAGATAAAAATATTCCATTAAAAGGAAAATTATTACTGTATCCATTAACTTACAAATAATCAGGCCAACAGTTTATTTAACCTTACATCATAATTTCCACATCTACTAAAATGTGCTTTTTCTTTACGATATCTTTCCTTGAAGCCTCCACTTGCCTGTTTTGACCTAAACTAAGAACAGTTATGGTTCCAAGACTCAACCATGTCCTTCCCCCGGGCCACACCTATTGCTGACTAGATCCTACTGCTCAAGTCTTTACTTTGGTGGTGCACATCTTTCTGGAGCTTTCTGAAAAGACACAGCATGAGAAACATTTCTGAAACTTGGCATATATGAAAACATTTATTATAATTTTACATTTAACTAAAAATTTGGTTGGTAGAGAATTCAGGGTTGAGATATTTTTTCCCCACTGAATTTTGAAGTAATTTCTCTGTCTTTTGACGCAAATACTGATTCCTAACCCTGAGTGTAACTCCCTTTTATCCCTCTCACCCCAGATACAATAATGTTCTGAATGTGTCCTAAAACCTAACGGCCAATATAATACTATTAAGACGTGGAGTCTTTATGGGGTAAATAGGTCCTGAAGGTGGATCCCTAATGAGTGAGATTGAGGTGTTCCATATATTGGGCCCTTGATACAAGAGCTTGTTTACCCCGAAGAGGACACAGCAAGGTGTCTTCTATGGGCAAACAGGCCCTTATCAGACACTTAGTCTGTGGTGCCAAAGAAGTCTCAGGGAAAGGAGCATGGTATGGCCAGGAATGGTCTATTATTCTGTTATAGTCACTAAAGGTTGTCAAGAATGACTGGCTTCTGCTGAGCATGATGATATCCTGTAACCTTAGCACTTAGGAGGTTTAGATAGAATGAATGCTATGAATTCAACACCACCTTGTGCTACATCATGAGTTCAAGGCTAGTCTGGTTTATCCCACCACAATGGCTGGAGTAGGTGGTGGGCTAAGAGGACTCCGAAGGATACACAATAGTGTCTAGTATGTCCCAGGCAACAATAACATTTTTTTCAAGTGTTTTTCCTATTTATAGTGTGTGCTTTTAAGTGTTTTTTTTTGTAAATGCTTGATTTCATGCTGTCTGCTCAGGTACAAGGTCCAGAAAATCCAATGGCTTTTGAGTGCACAAGAAAAGCTTTTCAAGAGATTTATTGAAGGATGATATGGAGGTCTTTTCTCTTGGGCCGATTTCTTTAGGAAGTACAGGCTAGACTCTCCTGCCTAAGGGTTGAATGTTAACTATTACTATTACCAACATATAAGCCTAGTTACCCACAATACAGAAGCTAAAGGGGAGAGTCTGCTGAGGTCCCAGTAGGTGTTTTTTAAGGTAAGTTCTGAATCTTGGTTCAGTACCCTTGTCCTCATCTGTGTTTTTATCTGCTGTCTCCTGTAGGCCAAGTGAGAAACACAGTAAAAGGGTCTGAGTGTTAAGTTCAAACGTTAATTGCAGAAATCCTTTCACTCTGTCACTCCTATTCTTAAACTCTTTTTGGGTTCATGCTTCCATGATCTTTCCACTTTCAACTCAATTTCAGCTTCCTCGGGTTTGTTTAGTAACATAATGCTCATTCACAAGCTTTCCAGCTTCCCACATTTTGTAGCTGTAATCACTTTATTGCCTGTTATTTTTCTAAAAAACTTTTCATTTTAGTGTGGTTTTAAAAAGCACAAATATTTTTGTAAGCAAATAATTATGTTTAAATGGAAGTTTCTTTCCTGTCTCCCAAAATACCAAAAAGTCTAAAAAGTATTTAATGTCCTTTACTGTGCACCACTCATGAATACACATTCCAAGAAGGACAAGGATGCTAACCTTCTCAACGTCTCGCCCCGCTCCTACCTGCTCCCTGCTATTTCTCAAGTAGCCCAAGCTTGTCCTTGCTTGTGGGCTCCTCTGCTGGATTACTCTCGCTCACACATCTGAGTCTTTTCTCACTTCCGACTTTTGTTCAAATGTTATTGCACTGGAGAGGCTTTTTTCTCCCCATCTATACACTATACAAACAATTCAACTTACCCTGTGCTCTACTTCTTCCTATGCCTTTTACTCAGCTTTTTCGCTGCTGCAAGGATCATCCTTGGCATACACTGACTGCTTTTCTCCCCACTTGAATTTATGCTCTGGATACCTAGAATAATGTCTTGAACAGAGCTGACACTCTGTAGGCTTTTCTACAGAAGACTGTGAGGGAAGAAAAACAAAATCCAAGAAAGCAGTGAGGCAAGTTGTTAAGACACTGTACTTGATAAGTTATGACATGTGATGAGACCCTTTTAACTGCTCTTGAGTTCAAGTTTAAGGCCAGAGGTTTCTCTAATTCTGGGATATCCCAACCAAACTAATACTTAATCTTCTCATAAATAAGGGGGAAAAAAAGGAGGGAGATGTTGCCAGGCATTCACAGTGTGACTGTATACAGCCCTGTGAGGACAGCACAGAAGACATTTCAAAAACAGTGAGCAACGCACAGAGATCTCCCTGAATCTTCTACTTTGCGCATCCTCCACTAGCACTTTTATATAAATCCGAGCTGAAGAATCAGAAAAATCAGACTGAATTTCCTATTATGTAAAGAGAATGAGGCCTAGAGTCTGTTTTAAAGGATAAACAGACTTTTCTGACACCTTAGGTTTTTAAAGTAGAAGTCATACGTGCCACAAATTAAGAAGAGTTTCAAAGAGAACATGTGGGGAAGGAACCACAAGGGAAACCATGGCCTTGCTGGAAAAAAACCCTGTTCTCAGTTCCTGAGAGAGTAACAAACAAGAGGAGGTGGGCACTGCGGCTTGAATCTAGATGTACTTGGAGCCTCAGGAGGTCATGGTGGGGCTCTCTGGACTGCATGGATTTAGGGTGGCTGGATCTGGGCTGTGGGATGGAAGAGGAAATGCTAGGATCACTAGGATTAAGGCAGCAGGGATAAGACGAGAGGTACATTCATCTTGGTTTCTTGCTTAGTGCTGCTGCCACTTGTCTTCTGCTCTGTGTGTTCCCTGCCATGCCATGCTGCCTTGGAGCCAGCCAATGATGGACTGAGATTTCTGTGAAAGGAACCAAATAAATCTGTCCTCCTTTAACTTTGGGTGTCAGATATTTTGTCTCAGCAACGAGAATAGTTAATTAAAACAGTGGGTTAATTACTAGAAAATGTGTCAGAACTTAAAATTATTTCAGCTTTGACTTAAATTAGTTTCCAGGGATCCTCCTACTCAGCCTCCCAAGTGCTAGGATTACAGGCATGTGTTACCATGTTCAGCCAGAGATACATTACTCTTGATCTGTGAAGTAACTGAGCGACAGAATAATTCTCAGTGACGTTCTATCAAAAACATGAGTATATATATTAAATAAATCAACATTAACAGCTGTTTAACAGTGATAAAATATACCTTTATTTACTCTTTTGAGTTAGAGGGTAATAAAAAAAATTATTGCTAAAGTAGATATCAGGCAAACAGAAAGTTGCTTTAGAAATCCAGTTACCTTTGAGTTTATTTAAACTAAGGGGAAAAGTCATAATGTTTTCATGCAATACATACTTGGTTCTTTAAATAACAATTATGACAAACAGCAGAAAGAATTAAGGACTGTTGCACTTGTGACCCATACAAAACACCAATAGTTTGGGTTGTACATAATTAAACACCTCACTTTTGAAATACTGTAATAGCCAATACCTAGAGGCATGCCTTAGATGGGCATAGGAATGCATTTTAGAAAAGAAAAATATCACACTGGAACTATACAGTTTCTTTAAAATCACTGAGCAAGAAAAGCAACACTGAACTTTCATACTGATGTTACACAACTTCTATACAGTACCTTGACTTAAATCCAAGAGCAAAAGTTAAGACTCTCCTTCTCTCTTTTTGGTAAACAACTGTATGGTAAACTTAGATGACTCTTCCCCCTGGATTTTACCTGGGAGTGGCCTTTTTAATATTTATTTAAAAGAGGGCAGGTTTGGCACTTTTATACTGATGTCACCAATGTTAATATTTCTTGGGATCTCAGGAAGATTCATATTCTTTACAGCTGATACAGCACGGGCTGGAGCTCCTGCTAAGCCAGCCTGTATACAGAAGCAAATAAAAAAAAAAAAAAAGAAAGAAAATATATTAACTCAAGTGTAGCTCATCACAAAATGCAAAGGAAAATGACAGAAGTTTTTCACTTAATATGCTTAGAGACCAGATGGCATTTTGAATTGACATGAGATGGTTACTTGAGATACTAATCTATAAAGAGAAAAAAACTGACACATTAAAACAGTGAATACATGCAATAACAATGCAGGATTTAATACAAATTGTGTACTACGCAGTTATCACACACAATATTCACAAGACAGAAGCTAAGTCTTTATATCTTAACTGATACATAAAATGAACACAAGGCATAATTCACATTAGTTTCCTTATTAATTACTTCATGTAGCAATTACGTACTTTTCTTCTAAAATGATATTATCAATATGTGCTATGAAATAAAAAATAGAAAATAACAGATAATATTTAGTTTCTTTATCCAGGGTAGACCCTTAAAACATTTCAAAACAGTAAAATTAGCTTTGAAATATTTGGGGCTCTTTTAAAATTTTTAAAGAAAGTTCTAGAAAATTTTTTAAAAATTAGGCTTTTAAGTGAAGCTTTAATCTGAAGATGAAATTGTAAGATCATTCCAACCTTTTAATCCACTAATAAAAATCTAATTATTAAAAGTGTTTTGTCACATAAAATAGATGTAACAATGAATGTTCACGTTACAGTTCATAAATTTAAAAAAAGAACATACATAAACTAACTAAAATTTCCAGTAAGTACCAATACTGCATAATATTTGGCTTTCTTCTTTGTAGGAACAATTTTAATTTGTGAAATAATTCTGGAATGAAATATGCATTTAAAATGCATATAAATGTGAATATATATAGCTTTTCTGAAACAGCTAATATCAATTAACTTTATATTTAAGATTTAATTTAGGGCCAGGGATTTAGCTCAGGAGTCCTGGCACTTGCCTCACAAACACAAGGTCCTGAGTTCAATCTCTAGTACCAAAAAAAAAAGAAGAAAGATTTAATTTATATTTCAATTAAGATTTTATCACTTTACATACTTAAAGAATTTTGTCAGTTTTTATATAACAAAGCAAGCCAACATACATCTGAATTCAGTAGCATTATCTTGCACCAAAGTAGAAAAGTAATAAAAACAAATTTCTCATTTGTTCAGATTATTAAGAGTACCTGTAAAATTAAAGTCCTTTTTCAAAATGTTTATTTTATGGAATCCTCCCTATTTTGTTAATTAAAATAATATTAATAATAATAAAGCTGTTACCTGCGAAAAATCTTGACTGATACAAAATAGGCCAGTGTAAACTATTTGCTGAATAAAGGATACAAACATTGTTAAGCAATAAAATGAAAGTCATGGATTATCAATTCTGAATTGAAACAGAAAACCTGGTAAAATGGTATTCACAGACATGGTCTCCATAGGAATGGAAAGGGTGACACAAAAAACTTCAAATCCAAACAAAGCCTGAGAGGCCTGGAGAGTTCCACTTTTAAGATTCAATGGAGGCTGGTTGCTTCCGAAGTACAGCTAACACGTGACCGACTTCCACATTTAGCCTACCTGAAGCAATGAAATTTGTTATACCTCACTTCCTCCTGCTCCCTCAAAAGATGTTAACTATAAACTATTATTTAAGGTAGCATGTATCATAATCAAAGGTTCTTTAATTAGATTACTTCAAATTAAAGGTCTAGAAACCAAATTTTAGCATGGTTTGGGATCAATTAAGAATCCAGTTCAAAGAGGTTTATCACCTTGTAAGTTTTCTCTTACCAGGAAGTATGCTGTCTGACAAGGGAATAAACTTATTTCACACAATTTCACAGACACTGGAACTAGCATCATTTTTTCAGGATAAAGAATTTTGCAATTTTTCTAACGAAAAGATCAATTTACAACTACTTTCACTTTGGAGTTTTGATAAAAGATATAAATAAGTGAACTTTAGAAAAGTACTTATTAAATATTTGCATATATTTAAAAAGTTACAAATTCTAAAGGACTTTGTTATTTTAGAGAAAGAAAGAATTGTGTTTCTGTATATTTTACTGGATTCCATCATTTACATTAATAAACAGTAAATGTTAAGATTTTTAGTGTTTTATTAAATATTTGTCATAAAGCTTTGCTCTCCCTATTTCCCCATACTGGGTATAGCTAAAGTAAGCTTAAGCAAAGAAAATGAGATAAAATGCATCCTAGTAGTATCATTAGATTAAGTTGCTTCTTTTTGACTAAATGTCGACTACTGACTGTTAACGAGAATATATAAACTCAATACAGCAACTGATTTAAATAGCATATATGTGCCTTATTATGTAAAACCAGAAGTTTCTAAATGTGTACAAAAATTTCTAATTCCTCTGAACGTAAGCAGCAAGCCATAGACATGCAAAGGATGGGAACTATTTAGAACACGCAAATGAATTTAAAGAGAATCAAATTATTTCTCAAGCATGTCCAATAGTTTTGGGTAGCAGATAGTGAATTTAAGTAGTTGAATATTTGAAAATTGTTATATGTACTGCAATGAAGTTTGATAAGGCTAACATTCTAGAAAATCAGATTCTGCAGAATATAAAATGTAAGAAAATATGAGGTCTATGATTAATAAACAGATGCTTAAAAGGGGACAATACTGATATATAAAAAGTATGACTTAGAAAGAATTACTGTTATTCAGATAACACCAGAATGGTTATAAAGCAAATTTCATTTTCAGACTTTCAAAAAAGTAAAGTCTGAAGCACTTGTATTGAAATAAAAATGCAACAGATAATTTGCCATTAGAAAATCCATTTGCTGGCACAAAAGGGTAAAGTAATTTTTATCTTGGTTAAGATTTTTTTCAGTAAAGATATAAAGAAAGAAAGTAATTTTCATTTACACTGAACTTTTTCAACACTAAAATTTACTGAAATTAAGTTTACCTGCCCTGTTAGTAATATACACAATTTAAAAATATAAAATATTCCTGAAAGGGTAACATAATTCTCAAAAGTTTAAAACTACATAGTTGACACCAAAGCAAAACTATGAAGAATGAAATTCTACTGGAGAAATAACTTGTTTCCATCTACGTCATTCTCAAGCACCACCATGGCAGGTAGATTGCAGCAATTCCACTAAGAGACAAATACATAAATCCAAAGCAGTTAGGGTGGGAACTGGATGGAAGAGTGAAGTACAGTATATAAAAGAATGGTCATGTTTTCTCTCCCATGAGATTAAATAAATTAACAGAATTAAGAGAAAGAAAACAAAATGAAGTCTGCAAGTATACCAAAATGAGGCCAAACAGATAGAAGACTTATACAGACATACTCTTGGGAATTTCAAGCACTCGAATCACAAAGATAGTAATGGATGGATATGATTTGGTTTTGATTTTGTTTTTAAATTGCCAGACCCAAAAATAAACAAAATATGTGCAAGCAAAACCGAAAAAGCAGCATTGTTGAAATATACTTCAAAGAACTTGAAAGCTCCCTTTCCTCATGCAATCAGCAATTAACTTTCTGGAAGGGAAATGGAAATTAATAATCTAGTTATTTATTTCATGTAACTAAATACCATCTTAAAATCTTTTCATTAAGTTTGGAATACTGCATAAGATGGTAGCTGTAGTCATCTGTACATAGTAAAACATTTCCTCGCCCTTCCTCCTGGAAGGTGCCATATGCACATTGCTAATTTTGACCTAACAGCAAGTGACACAACACCAATGTTAATAAACATCATATTAAATGGTTTCAGACTCAAAATAGTGGCAGATTTTGAATGTGTCTTTTTTACCAAAACAGAAACTTTCGGTATTTTAATTTCTGAGTGTGAGGCAGAGTATCTTAATCTGGGGATCTGTAGTAGGCTTGCTCTTTGCTTTAAAAGCAGTACTTCAATGCTGCAATGATACACACATTCAAACGCCGATGACAATCTCTTAGTGAGCAAGAACTAAAACATTTTATAAACAACTTTATCAAAATAAGGATGTTTAAAAATTTTAAGATCTTAAACTGTGTAGTCATTTTATACATCATCTTTGGTTATACTTTTTAATTTCTAACAAGATTGTCTGTATGAAACACACAGACCACTGACATTTGTGAATTTATTGTAACTACTTTTGTTCATAATTTTGTAGAAGACAAAATAAACATATATATAATGTCAAAGCAAAGGGGACAAATCAACTCATGACCTCCCACATTTTTAAGCCAGTTTTCCTGTTCTATCCTCTTTAAAAATACACATATCATTTTTTAAAAATCCAATTACTAATTCTAGGGACAGAAATTAACAGACTCAAATGCCTGATGGCTCCTCTGCTAGAAAATAGCAGTTTAATATGAACTAAAATACTAGAACATAGAAACTGGCAACAATCTCCATCAGCACAGTGAAGGAGATCTATGTTTTTTCCATATCAAGGGTAAAGAACTATGGTACAGGAATCAAAAAATGGCACCCAAGCTTCCCTATACAGCCCAGAATCTCAGAATGAGACCTTACAAAGTTAGCTATGTATTGCTATTTCTCAAAACAGAGAGTAATTTCCCAAATTCTTGGTAATATTTTTCTAATTACTAAGTGGATTATCAATCTTGTTAAGTTATAGATTTTTTCCTTTCACAATTCAAATTTTCAGCTAGAAAATTTTTATTTGAAGTTTGTAAGCATTTTTATTAAAAAAAATACTCATTATTATCGCTATGAAGTTTTTATAACAAGAATTCACCCCATTAATTTGTGGTATGAAAAACATGTATAGAAAAACAAAAAAGTTTCACAAAGGTAAAAGTGTATGAAAAACACTTCTATTATTTGCCAATTTCTTTGCAAAACTATGCAAGTTTTACATGTGACTGCTCCTGATCCTGACATAGTTAGAGGTCAGAAGAAATCCATTACATTTTGGTCATTGTATTTATTTTTAGAGGATTTACTCTTTTACATTCTGCTTGGTCATTTTTAATATGCACCTGCAGTTGAAACCTGGAATTCTGTTAAGATTTTGGAACTAAAACTCATTTTTAGGAAGGGAGTATACTATTTTAGTTATTATTTTAAGCCTTTACTACTTCTCATTCTGTATGCAGAACTCAAAATGCTCAACTTTTGGTTTTTAAATTTACAAGTTGTTAGAATTCTAATTGAGAGACAGAAAAAAAATCTAATTTAGAGATGGAGAATTAAATTAGATTGGTTCTGCAATATCATGCTCAAAATAAACTAAATTTTTATATACAAAGTACATTGTCATTTGTACAATCTGTCAGTTAAATGACAATTTTTAAAAGAAAGAACAAAAATTTAAACTTTGTTTTTACAATGCAGGCAGACAAAACAGAACAAACATGACATCAATGATATACTACTAAAATACACTAAGTTCAATAAAAGATGAAGAAACTACAGGAGAAACTAGAATGAAAAATAGGCTACAGGGACTATATGGGTTCATTAACACAAAGAATTTTTGAGTCTGGCCTAAATAATTAATTGCCTTTGACATCATTTTGCTTTCCCTTTGTTACAGTACATTTTTCTCAAAGTCAGCAATACCTTGTCTACCTGTCCTGTCTGGGAGACTGAAAGATAAAGGTCTGTAAGAGAGAAGAATGGAAAGAGCTAAAAAGATCAGGATGTTCAGAAAAAGAGGACTGACTTTAAAAGTAGTGACTAAATTCAGACCCATTATCCATCTGAAAAATAACATAAAAATATATAAAAGCTAACAACTGTCCCCAACCACCCCTCCACTACCTCTACCCGCCCCCAGGAAGTCTTTTTATTCTTATGTAGATTTGAGGTGCTTCTTAAAATTTGCCCCAAATCCCACCAATCTCCCCACTCAAGCCCTCTCTCCCAAGACCCCATGAATAAACTGAAAGAAAATATATTCAGAGCATATCTTTCTCTTTGCTTTGAGGATCTGGTAGATCTTCACTTGCATCTGTCTAGCTGGTGAATTAACTGGTCACTTTCTTCCATCTCTGAAAATGTACTGCCTTTAACCCAATATGACAAAACCTTTGATTTGAAAGGCACCTAGGCAAATCCAGGTATTTTAAAAGCTGTACCTTAATTATATTCAGATTGACTTATAAAAAGATAAATGCTACACCTAAAATACTGCTTCTATTAGCTTTAAAAATATAATAATCAGTTAATAAACAATGATATTCAAAATTTTAGTTAAGTTTTTCCTTTATAATGTCTTCACTGAAATTTAGTAAGATTAATAAGTTTGTATCACATTCTCAAATAATTTTGGATTAGTCTACAAAATCATAACTTTTGTAGATCTAACTAGGAATGTGGAAATAAATAAAAAGCATATGAAATGTTTTGAAACTTTCAATGTGTTTGGAATCAATGGTAAGATTCCAAACACACTTAAAATCTATGATAACTACTGAAAAATTAAATGAAGTCAATATCATTTTCAAGACTGTTCCTTAAAATATGAACAGTAACTAAATGGGTTCACTTTGATTCAAAATCCTATTTCATAATTAAAACAGTATTAGCAGATAAAACATATAAAGAAGCACCTGGAAACATAATTCTGTGGTTTCTCCTCAATCTGATTAAAACATATCTTCTTATATGGGACAAGGGAAAAAAAGCTGGCCTGGTAACAGATAACAGCTAATTATACACGTTAGGAGACAATCAGTGGGTGAATAACAGAAACATTCACCAGTATTCTAAACTGTGCAAAGAGTTAAGAGTTTAGTCATTATATAACTATTGTATTTGATCTAAAATATGATTTCACACTTAACTGCCTACCTGCCTCCTCTTCTCTTTTATTTTTGCAACAGGGTCTCCTAATGCAGAACAGGCTAACCTTGAACCCTTGACTGCCTCTATTACCATATCCTCGCTTACTGTTTTTTACAGATAAGAGAACCTGTCACGTTAGCAGAGTTTTACTGGACAGTCAAAAAGCAAGTATCCATATGCACTTGTTTTAGGTCCTTCAGGACTTTTGTAAGGACTGTATATAGCATACTAAGGAAAAAAGGGAAAAAGGAACACCACCAAAGGAAGGAGGCAAGTACCTGGAAATGGGAAAATTGCACACAAACTGGTCAATCAATATGTTTTTACCAATGATGACACAAATTCACAAATGATGCATTCATTTTAGACTTATTATTAATAGATTAGGTCACTTAAAATCTATAACCATAAAATCCACATATATTTAAAGTTATTTTAAGACTTTATGGCCTTGGGCTTACAGTTTATCTTTTATATATTCCAAGTCAGCTATAGTGAATAATACTGAGTCATATTTCTTCTCCTTAAGCAAAATTTTCTCCATTAACCTGTTTTCCTTTTTCAAAAATCAGTACTTTAAATATTAGCTATGTTATATATAAAATATAGTTACTTAAAATAGTACTAAACTTTAACTCTTTATCATCATTACAAAACTCTACTTTGCAAAATTAGCAGGAACAGCACATTGAGGTATGGGAAGTGTTTTTATAGAAATATTTAACTGTTTCTAACCCTCCAATTTCAGACTTCTCTATCAGAGAAATCCCTTGCTGTAAATTAATGCTATGATACTATCTTGCTTTTTTATAATAGCATTTTTCTTAAAACAACCATACATCTGAGCTCATGCTAATAATTGTGAATGTTTTGTCCAGAGTTATGAATGTAACTAACAAATGTAACAATATCCTCAAATAAGGATAAAATTGAATAACACAATAATTTATCTTTTTTCAATCTGCTACAATAATAAACAACCAAATAATGTCAACTTAAGTAGCTTCACACATTCAGTGTAGTTCTTGCGGCAAGAGTTATTAAAATTCTAATGTAGGATTTTACGTAATATTGAAGTATTAATGCCCTTGTCACTTGTTTTAACACTTAATTTAACAACAAAGTAAAATATAAAAACATATTTTTCCTACAGAGTGTAAGAAAATAATAAATCTATTAAGATACAAAATATGTGACTCGACTCTAACTTGTCAGTGATCTTTGGAAATGACCCAGAATTAAACGATGGAGATATTAAATTTCTCTTTTCAATATATTCTCAGACTTACAAGCCTCTACTGTAACTTAAACATTATTCCTTCAGTAAGAATTTCAGCTTTTCTCCTTTTCTTTTTCTTGAAACAAAATATGGAATTATGTTTACTACCCAAAGGTGTAACCATTGTGGCTAAAAGAATACAGAAAGCTATTTGATAGATAATAGTCACAGGACATTTAACATACTAAAGTATGTGTGCTTCATTTTTAAAAACCAAGTGAGCAATACCAGCTGCACCTAGAGGACAGTACTGAGTGACACAGTAAAAGCTACACTCATGCGTCATTTACGATCATGCTTTGACCTCCCATAACTCAAGCATTTTCCATTCTTACCTCAGATTTCTCCAGTTTATTTTGTGCATCAATTTGTGTAACAATTTCATTCATGTTGGTCTCCAATACCATCCCCCCCATCACCATTTCTGCAAGAATATTGTGAACCTAAAGGAAAAAATAATATAAATACACAAAAAAACTTCACTACAAAAAGTTCCACATTTCAGTAGTCTTTGTTTTACATACTGCTGTTATAAGTATGAACAGTAAAAATAACTTGGAGTGAAAGCTCCTAATTATCATGGTGAAGCTGTTGGCAGCTACATAACCTCTTTAAGTCTTAGTTACATGGGCTGAAAAACACAAGACCATATACCTTCTCCATAGGACTGTGAAAGATATTAAATGATGTCATTCTTAGAAATACTAAAAAAACAGTAACTGATACATATTCTTTCTTTACTAGTAATATCACTTTCTAGTATTCCAATTATGTCCTGTCACCACTGGTCTTATAAACAGAAAATTCCAGCAATAAACAGTTTGCAAGTTTCTAAAAATGCATGCCTGATTACATTTTGACTCCCAAGCTCCATCTTCAGGATATAAACCACCCCTTTGTCCAGTGTATCCACACATTACATGCTACTTGCCTGCCAACATCAGGGCTCCACAATCTAGGACCCCTCAAAGGGAATGCTCCTGTGACAGTCAAAAGGTCAACAGTAGTCTAATGCTAGCTACATCACAATGCTACATCATTCACCTGACTTCATCCTATCATGTAAGCACTGTAATCATGTCACATTACCAAACAATAAGTACAATAAGATATTTTGAGAATCACATCATATTCATGAATTTTTAGTACAATTTATTGTTACAGGTGTATAATTTTATTATTATTATTATTGCTAACCTCTTCTAGTGGCTTATTTATAAATTAAACTTTATTATAGGTATATATGTATAAGAAAAACTACACTATAAATAAGGTTTGGTGCTATTACAGTTTGGACCTGCCTTATCCTTCAAAGGTCCATGTGTCAAAATCACTGTCATGAGACTGTGCTGCTACTGGGAGGAGGGAGTTGCCTCACTGAGGTCATGCCTCTGGAGAGGATGCTGGGAGCCCATGCCTTTCTTACCATTCTCTCTGATTCCTGCTCACCACAAAGTAAACAGCTTCCTCTACCACATGCCTCCTTCATGATGTAGTGTGTTCCCTCAGGCCCAAAGGTACAGGGGTGAGTGACCAAGGACTGACATTTCTAAAACTGGAAGCCCAAATAAAACTTTCATCTGTTTCAGTTAATTATCTGAAGTATTTTGTCAGTGATGGAAAGTTGACTAACAAGGCACTCTATCTACAATGTCAGGCATCTATGGATGGGCCTTGGAATGTACCACTTTGGGTAAGGGGGACTCCTGTATCACTATGATTATAATAGGAAAACTATCTAGGGCCAGGGAGTCAGCTCAGTAGTTCCAGCGTCTGCCTGGCAAGGTCCTGAGTCTGATCCCTGGTACCACTTATCACAATGCTGGGTGTGGTGGCACACACCTATAATCCCGAGTGCAGAGGAAGGAGGACTACAGCAAGTTCAAGGCTTGCCTGGGCTACATAGTGAGTTCAAGGCCAGCCTGAACTACAAAGCAAGACCCTGTCTCAAAAACTCTATACAATGTCAAGTTTAATACTCAAAAATTACCTAAAAGATTTTAAAATAACCTATCAGATTCTTAGTCAATAATTCTTAGGCTGCAATTTTATACTTTAGGTATGTAATGAAGCAAGGGAGTACTGTCAACAAACTTTGGATTATAAAAATGAATTTCTTTTTTTACATAGGCACTTTCATAGTGCTTTTACCCCTCAGCTACCTATATATATGTAACATTCAGATTTTTATCTCAATACATTTGATAATGACTAAAAATAATAACTGCTATTGATGACAATACATAACTAAGCTTTTAAAATATTTATTAGACAAAAATAGTTCAGAGTTGAAATAGGTTTCATAGGGTAAGGTGAAATTATAAGAGACTGAAATCAGATAAGATATGAACACTGATTCTATCAGTTATTATTTGCACGACTTTAAGCAGTTACAGCACTTAAGCCTATTACTTTATCTACAAAACAAAGAAAGAGTATACCATCTGTAGAAGTAATATAGGTGCCTCACTCTCACAGGGTTCACATAATAATTAAATTAATAATTGATGTAAGTATTTAGCCACAGTATCTATTAGATATTTTAAAGTAACTTTTTAAGAAAAAAAATTTTAAAGGTTAAATATCTATTATTCAGTTTACATTCTTTTCTAAGATGTCATACAAATGTAATTCATGTTTTTTACATTTTTAGTATGTTTGCAGTGCATGATCATGTTCATTGTGGGGTATGGTACATACATATAACACATTTCAATTCTTTTAATTCCCCTTCCCTTTCCATCTCATAATTCATGACTTAAAAATCAGTCTATAACTATACTTGTTCATTTGGAGATCTTTTCTTCAACTTGGAAATGTACATATTTTGAAGGAAAATTTATAAAAATTACCTTTTGCAAAAAAAAAAAAAAAAAAAAAAGAATGCTTAGTTGTAAATATTATAACTTCCCCTACTGTTACTGCTATTAGAATTTCTACAGGTTACGGTATGTAACTTAATCTGCACACAAATCTGTTGCAACCTACAGAATGAATCCAATTTATGATCAAACTATTATACCAATGTGTTGTCTAAGAAAAAAACTCCTGACAGCCAATTCAAACCTAAGCGATCCAGTTCTTTGCTGTGAATGAAAGCAAATGATATAGCTATTTGTCAAAGTGTATAGAAATTTGATTAAAGGTCACGTTAAATGATTAGACAATACAGTAAGATTACCTTATAATCAGTAATATGAAAGAAAAAGGTGTTCACAAAGTTCACCGCTAGCAGACAGATATTAAAAACCAATTCTCATCACAAAGTATATAATCCAGGTCCTAAATCCACAGCCACTATGCTGCTCCTTTGCTGGCCTCTTCTGCATTTCACACCCTCCTTCCTCCTATGCACACTGTACTTCTCCTTTCTAGAGTGACTTTCCAACAGTATGCAGCACCTTTGTGCCACCTGTACCCAGAAGAGACTTAGCAATTTCTTTTTTTTTTTTTATCTTTATTGGTACATTAAATATACACATCATGATTGCACTCCATAATGGGGATTTGTACCAGTATAAGACACAATTCTCATTTTTTCCCATAGCCCTACCCACCCTACCACCCCCCCATATACATAAAATTTGTTTCCTTACTTTTTTGTTACAATCTCCACATTGTCCCCTTTCACCTTATTTTACATTGAGCATTTTCTATTTCACAATATATAACATACAATGCTAGGACCAGCAATTTCTTTTTTTTTTTTGAGACAGGGTCTCACTTTGTGGTTCAGGCTGGCCCTGAGCTCAGCCTCAAACTCACATCACAGCAATCCTCCTGCCTCTGCCTCCCGAGTGCTGGGATTACAGGCGTGAGGCACCACACCCGGCACTGTGGGTACTGGTTGCTGCTGGGCGTGAGTCTCCACGCCCAGTATGGTATGTGGTTACCAGGGATCGAACCCGGGTCCTTGCACTTGCAAGCCAGGTGCCGGAACCACTGAGCTAACTCCCTGGCCCAACTTAGCAATTTCTTCACTTTTTATATACCCCTTATCTCAGACCCTGTTCTCCTGAGTTATCCATTTTAGGGTTCCATTCACTGGAGATCTGCCGGAGGTAGATCTGTCACTGTTTTTTTGATAATGTATTTTCTTTGAGTTCTTGAAAAATTCTTTGAACACACTGTCTTCTAAAGTAGTTGTCAATCTAACCATTATCCTCAGGAAGGTAATCTGTCTTTTATTTCTGGATGTTTCTGGAAGTTCCCAGTTACACAATTTTACTGTCAATTATCTAGATGCAGATTTCTATGTAGGAATATCATTCTAATTCTGAACAACTCTCCAATGAAGATATTAAATCTGTCTCATTCTTTTCTTCTGAATCTAAGAATTCATTAGACCAACCTCATTCTATCCTCCCTGACTATAAAATAACTCATATTTTCCATCTGACAGACAATCTGACTTAAACGTTACATTCATTCAGTTATGTCTAACTCATCTTTAAACTCGTCCACTAAAAGCATTAACTTTGATATTTTTACTCTTCTAAAAATCCTATTACTGGGCCGGGGATTTAGCTCAGTGGTTCCAGAGCCTGTCTTGCAAGCACAAGGGCCCAGGTTCATCCCCTGGTAACCACATACAATACTGGGCATGGAGACTCACACCCAGCAGCAATCAGTACCACATACTACAGTGCCTGGCATGGTGGCTCAGGCCTGTAAGCCCAGCACTCGAGAGGCAGAGGCAGAAGGATTGCTGTGATGTGAGTTTGAGGCTGAGCTCAGGGCCAGCCTGAACTACAAAGCGAGACCGTCTCAAAAAAAACCCTATTAACTTCTTTTGCAAATCATCATGTCACTTTTTATACTTTATCCAATGAGATTTTTTATTAAGACTTTTATTTATATAATAATTGTTTTCTCTTCTTCTTTTATTGGCACTAAACTTCCCATCAACTTCGTGTGATGGCTAATACTAACTAAACTCAAGATGCCTAACACATTAGTAAAGCACACCACAGACATTGGTTGTGTCTGTGGGTGATACATCTGGGAATAAGTGGCATACAGTGCAGCAAATTTGCAAAGAGAAGACCCATTCTAACTGTGGGTAGCACTGCCCAACAGGCTTAAAGCCTCGATGGAATGAAGACAGGAAGGAAGACACCAGGCTGTGTCTGAAAGCTCCATTCTGTGTGTGTCTTTTGCTACTGTCAACACCCATGAATACCAGATTCCAGTTTCTTCTGCTTTTACATGGACTCATGCCTATCTCTGTCTAGGCAGCTCCTGGGCCTCCAAGCCTGGACTGGCACTGTGCTCATAATCTCTTATTCTAATGCTTTCAGCTTCATGCGCTCATCGGTTATTCACTCTCCATCACACAGGCAGCCATTGTGGGATTTTGTAAGCCTATCTAATAAGTCCCATAATCATATACATAAAAGGAGTAACTACATACGAGAAGGAATCTGGACTCCAGGAAATAAACACACTTGCACAGATGCGCATACTGTTCTATTGGTTTTGTTCTTACTGGGTGACAGACGTCCCTACCGTCCTTTTCTAGTGAAATATTTACTTTAGGTAAAGGCAGCCAGCAGCATCTCAGTAGCTATGTTGGAGGACTACAAGACACAGTCTCTGCACTCACCCACATGGCAGAGAAAAGTGAGGTGTGTGCTTGTTACCCACCTTACACGGTTACCTTAGATTTTTGTGTAATTATAATTTGATTAAGTGCTTTCTTTTGATTTTTCTTGTAGAATTAGCCCAATTTAGTACAAAGTCACATGGAAATCTGCTTTTACAGCCATGGGAGGAGGCTGGAAGTCAGTTGTCAGGTGACCTGGCTACTGATGGGTCACGTAAGCCAAAGCAGCATCTAGAGTGAGGGGGAACAGGAATGGCAGGGAAGCAAAAACTGACTTGACAATGCAGAAATAGTACCTTGTCTACATGGAAAATCAAATCCAGTTCACAGACATTTTCAAAACATTTGTCTAATGTTTCCACGAACACCTACGGGAAAAATAAAAAGGAAAAATGCTTTTAAGAACTGGGTAAATACATTCAAATTTATTATCTTTAAGGTAGATAAATCTTAACTGCAAACTAAATCTTTTCAAAACTTACCACACTGTCCTTAAAACTGAAAGCTATTAAATGCAGAATGAGGGGAAAAAAAGACTGTTCTTCCATTCTCCTTTCAGTACTAAGCATATAGACAATTTTTTTTTCTAGAAATTACTATAACTAGCTGGAAGTTTTAGTACCATTAGAATGGTACCTCAGTTTACTAACTTAATTCTTTCTATAATTCTGATGATAATCAAATAGGACAAGATCAGAGTGAAAATATCTCAGAAGGTCAACAACATTGGACCCAACCATTACGTTTGATTCAATTCTCATCCAATTCAGTTTGTGACCAGAATCATGGAAAGAATTCATGAACTGAAGTACCACTGCACTTTTATTATTAAAAAAAAAAAAAAAAAACCTCAAGTCATGCCTCTTATTGTTAAATGTTTGTGTACATGTGTGTGTAGGGTATTAGAAATTGTTAGCAAAGCTGGATGTAGTGGCACACCCTTGTAATCCTGGCACTTGCAAGGCTAAGGCAAGTTCTATACACTGCAAGTTCCTGGCCACCCTGGCTATGTATTTACAGTCTGATTTCTTACTACATCTAATGTAGCCAGTTATTTTTAATTAGTATAAAGACAAAAATAATGGAAAGAGCACAGACCTTGGAATTCAACTCATCTGGGTTCAAACACTGGCTTGCACGTACATGACTCTGCATGGGAAAAGTCAAGTCATCACCCCTGAGTTCAAACCCTGCACATTACCCGAAATGGTCTGTTTTCAGGATTATCCTCTGACAAGCTCCTGAGAACTAATCCAGCATGTAATGACCTTTTGAATGGTTCTACCTGATAAGAGTAGTTTTGTCTTGGAGAGGTTGTAGGCTTTTATACCAGTTTGAGAAGACTATCTGTGCTCATACTGTGATTTATAGTGATTACCTGCTTTTTCTTGGGGGCAGGATGAGGTATCAGGAGCTTAAGCACTATATGCCTAACTGATCTCCAGTAAAAGTCCTTGACTACCAAGCTAGGGTGAGCTCCCATAGATGGGAAGTTTGTACATCACTATACTCCTGGGAGAATTAGGCATGTCCTATGTTACACCAATGAGAAGAAACATAAAAGCTCACAGTTTGTTTCCTCTAGACTTTCACCACATACTTTTCCTGATTTCACTCTATATCCTTTCATTGTATTACATTGTAATACCATAAATACGCAACAGTTTCTGAGTCCTGTTAATTCCAGAAAAAGACAGCGTTGGCAACTCTAGAAACAAACCTTAAGAAAGTAACCTCTTAAATTACAGCTTGCATATCTGTTGTCAACTACCACATTCCCATTTCTATTTCTATCCGCATGGTAGCCTTATGGACCAATGAATATACAATTTACCATGTATATTGGGGAAATACTGAAGAGTAAAAGGGAATAACTGTAAAAAAAATACCATTCTAACCTAGAATAGCAAATGTAAATCAGAAATAGCTCAGGCAAGCTGCAATGTATGGTTACCCTGTTTATACATGATCCTATGAGGCAAGAGCAAAATCTAAACAACAGTCTTTCAGGTTTAACTGCTCCAATCTTAAGCCAATTTACATAAACTACAACTCCAGGTTCTTTCTGGCATTAAGGCAGAGGGACAAGAGAGCTAAAACAGTGAATGTAGATATGCGCCAATACTGCATTTAACTCTGATCAGTGGCAAACTGTCTGCAAAGAGCCCTACTGCCTAATACAAAAGTAGCCACAGGTAACACATACACAAACAAGCATGGTTCTATTCCTAAAAACTATCTGCAAAAACAAGCAGCAGACTGGATGTGTATTTCAGCTGCAGTTAAACACCTTAGGCCAAAGTCACTAGAAGAAATAAAAGGTCTGAAGTTACCCAGAACGCAGGCAATTTTACCCATAATTTCATTTGTGGGAAAGTAAATTATTAAAATGATCAACAGTGGAGCACACATGCATCCCTGGAGGCTGAGGTAAGAGAGTCACTAGACCTTGTCTCAAAGTTTTAAAAGCAAAGCAAGGCAAAGCATAACAAGATGAAGAAAGGTGGGTTGGAGATACAGCTCAGTGCAAAACCTCTGGGTCAGTATGAGGGGTGTATATGTTAGTGGGGCATACACTGGTGTGACATGAAGCATGTCTTGGGTTTTCCTAACTTGTCATGCTGCACAGCTCCTGGAGTCCTTGGACTCTCAAAAGCTGGCATGCTTCTTTATATGTCAATAAGATAACTAATGGCTGGGGACTCACAGATAGCCTCAGAATGAGGACTGGTTGCCAGAAGAACCAACCTGATGACTAGAGGGTAGGAACTTTCAGTTCCACTCCACTCTCCAAGCCCCAAGAGATTAAAGGGGTGAAATATTGAGTCGATCAACAATGGCTAATGATTCAACCATGCCTAAGTAATGGAAGTTTCTCTAAAATACTGTAAGGACTGGCTTCAGGAGCTTTACATGCAGAGAAACCAAGAAGGTGATGTTCCCAAGAAGGGATAGAAGCTCTGCATCTCTTCCCACATACCTTGCCCTATCCCTTCTCTGTATTTTGTAATATCCTTTTGAAAAAATGGGTCAGTGAAAGTCAGGTGTTTTCCCGAGTTCTTTTGAGTTGCTTTAGCAACATAATCAAATCTCACATGAAGATCACGGGAATCCCAATTTACTGCTGTTTGGTCAGAAGTACAGGTCAAAAAACCTCTGTGATTGCAAAGTGGAAGAGAGTCTTAAGGTTCTGGACTCCCAGTGTAAGGGACTGGACATGATTTCCAGGCAGACTATGTCAGAATTAAGTCACAGGAGACCTACAAGGTGATTGGTTTTTGAGGGAAAGTCCTGCACACGTGATGTCAGATGTACTGTGCTGAGTGACTGAGCAGAGGAAAGAGTGTCTTTTTCTTTTCCTACAGGCTTGCCTCATGTGAGTTTTTACTGTAATTTTGTGACAGTAACTTCATAGAATAGCCACCCTTACTCCCAATTTTATTTGTCCTGAAGGCCTTTGATGTGGTTCCTAAAATTTTTTTTTTT